>JAMKCH010007935.1:0-62409 GCA_023653785.1 Ophioderma brevispina | reverse complement strand
GCCTGTGCTAAGAGATTGGTTTTGATTGAATATGGTTACAAAAGTGGCGTTACAATGTGATCACAGTTTATTAGCACTACCAGGATCGATTATCATCAATCCAATTCTCTGACCGTGAAAAATTGGCCTTTTGACCCACCTGAGAGGGAAAATTCCCAAGATTGAGAAATTGCCCCTCAGAGCGGTAGGCCCGATCCGCTAACTGCTATAAAACAATACTACACATTTGAAAAGGTAGTATTTATACCCTGACCGTTATGATCTTTTCCGTATATTACGGTTTTTTTCCTTAACTTACCTTGTTTTTAATATAAGACTATGAACTATGAAAATCGGTTTAGCTGTTATAAATGTGTTTTAAAATAATTGTCGTAACGTAAGTAAAGTCATTAAAAAAAATCAAAATCTTATTTTCCCTATCCTTCTTAAAAAGAGTTGTTTAAAACTCAATTCCTCCTTTTTGTTAATATATTTAATTTGATTTAAAAAAAGTAGTAGACACCATCTAGAACATATTTAATTTTAGCATCTGCTTATTATTACGTCATGTAGTGGATGTAGTGGATAAGGTTTAGCTAAGACTTGTAATCTTAAGGCCTTTCGAAATCTATGTAATGGACATGATTTACAATAAGTTACTCATAGGATAATTAAGTAATTGGTTTGACATAGAATGTTGTACATTACCATAGAAAACAAAGTGTATAAACTGGTATATTTTTTATTTCTTAACGTTTTGCCTGAAATAAACTTGTTATGATGTCATAGCTACACCGGGAAAATTTTGGTCAGAGGATTGTATAAACGTTTTTAATTTTTAATATGTTAAACAAGTCAAAAACCAACAATTAACCGTGAAGACTGAGATTTTACGCCGTTATTTTAGTTCCCCGCAATGGTTTTGTATTTTTAACGTCTCGTTTTTTTAATCGGTCTGCACTGTTGTTGGTCCCAGCTGCCAGTCAAATACCAGTTTTTTACAGTTTATTTTTTTACAGCGTGGAGATGGCCAACGCACGATTAGTGTGGAAATGTTTCGAACCGGGGGACCTCAGTATTACATGCACGTACACTCTTACCGATGAGCTTACAAGGAAGGGTTGGTAGAGGAGCGATAGTATCATCTATAGACCAGTTCACAGCAATGTTTTGTAAACATGTTAGGGCCTGGTATCTTGACTAGGTCGGCCTCATGAATGTTACACACTGGGCAAGTGTATCTGTTAGAGTTTTAATACTATGCGGCCATAACGATTGGCAGGAATGGATTGGCAGTCAACAAAAAGAAAGTGACGTAGGATGTAACTGGTCTTAGGTTGTTAGGTTCGAAAGGTGTCCTCGCTTTCTAGCGGATAGCATTCAGATAGCACCATCCAAAGAAATAGTTAAGTATCATATTATTAAGGTTCAAACTCAGTCTAGTGTTAATTCATGCAAAAGTATCACCAAAAAAGGTTGGTCAACTTTTGAAAGAGAAGTTATTTTTTTAATTAACACTGGCAGGATTGTGCACATGGTTGCTTGTTTCTGAACATGAGACAAATATATGCCAACCAAATGGACAGTGTCATTTTTTAAAATATTACAAAGGTAGGGTATTTTCCCGGGACGAATCATAAGGTCAACGAAACCATATGAAGTTCAGATAATTTTTTCTCTATTACAGTAAATGTCTGCAACCACACATTATGGATATGGCAAGATGCTTAATTAACGATACAGATCCTATTTTTTTTTCTTTAATATGCAAATGTTTCCAACCACAAAATGTTAAAATCACAAACCGCGGTCACTTGTGAAAACTGTTTATCTACACTGGCTAGTTGTATATCGATAGGCAGTCTGACTCTGGGGAACAGACCTGATGAACTAACAGCCGCTGAGAATCCTCTGCTTGGTACAAATACAAACCAGAAAGGTAGGTGTATTCAAGGCAAGTATACTCTCTCGCGATCATCACATCTCAGTGAACGTCATTGCAGGGCCTTGTTTGGAATCAACAAACCAATTTTATTACCCGTGTGCCTCCAAAAAGTCGACGAACATAAACGGGAATAAACTTAACAAATTATTGAAGTCTAAATTATGGTGAAGTTGTATGTCCGGGGGCCACTTGTATCAAGGTGGATATCATTGACTCGTGTACAAAAACGACTCGTAATTAGGGTCGTTTTTTTTAGATCAGGCGTTATTTTTATGTACGCGCGTACATTGTGTAGGGATCAAAATCGTCAACAATTCAAAAATAAAGGTATGCTTTTCAGTCGAAAAATACGTGTTTAGGGTGTGATATTTGAGTATTGTAAAATTACATTGAAATGCTGGAAGGGAAAAAAATAGTGGGTTTGTTCATGATTTTCTTTGATTTTGACATGCGTAGATCCCCGAGTGATTCTTAAAACCGCTTTTCAGCCTTATTTCAGTATTTTCGCTATGTCGTTGCCGTTTCTCCTACAAATAGCCGTTATAATTGGAGTTTCATTTTCGCGTATGATTTCTACACTAATAATAATCGTTAGATGTAGGCCTATGTGCGTAGAATTAGAAACAGGAATTGGGTTTTTAATTTATGTCAATCAAAATAAGAGTCTGAATATTTTAGTCGGGGCTTTTACTTAGTTAAAGAAAATTGCTGAATATGCCAGGAAAAAACAATTACGACACCCGATAGACACCCATTAATTTCAAAGAAATAGGGACACAATTTAAAAAAAAACAAAAAATTTTGTATAAAAAATTGTAATGGATTTAAGATTTTTAAACCATATTAGGCTATTATAGATAATGTGAAATGACGCTTTTCCACAAATAGAGTGAAATAAAAAAACTGTGTAAAAATGTATGGAATTCATGTGTAAAAATTCCTTTATCAGGCTAGGGAGCCCAGTTACAATATAATAATAATAATAATCAAAGGTTATTCTAAATCTCAAATCGTGTGTGGCCTGTAGGCAAATTGCTAGAGACTTTACACTTAATAATTTTACTAGACAGAAACAATGCAATGAGACGGCAGCAGCTTTTAAACCGCCATATTGACACATTTCAAACACACTTCACGAAAACACAACACCGGATGGTAATGCAAGATTTCATGGTTCATTTGCCCATTTCAATGAACATGGAGAGAAAGTGGAACATTCAGTGGCCAATTAACAATATATGTTAGACAAATAAATACCCAAATGGAGTTCCCGAATTAATCCAGCAAGTGGTCCCACTAAGATTCGATCCGAGGACCCTTTGCTCCAGAGGTAAGCTTGTTAACCACTAGACCACGCCACTTCCTCAATAATAAGAGTCTATAGCCTGTAAAGTGGTTAAAGGTACATTTTATAAACGTTCTCGTTTAGGGTAGCAACATTATGTCCAAATACATGTTTAGGGTGTATTTTTAAACTGTCATGCAAATTACTTGTTTAGGGTTTTAAAATTAAACCAAAACACTTGTTAAGGGTACCAAACCAAGCCCAAAGTACTTGTTTAGGGTAGCAAAATCAACCGAAATACGTGCTTAGGGTGTTTTTCGTGCCAAGTGAAATACGTGCTTAGGGTACGTTTTGGGAGGCCATACACGAGCATGATATCCACCTTGGAATAAAAGTGCCCCCCGGGTGTAATGTACATGCTTCTCTTCTAGGCCAGCGGGCAAGATCTCATAGCGTTTACAAAGGTGACGCACCCCTTACAAGTACATAATTTTGCTAAATAAATTGCCTACAATTATCAAAATCAGTTCTATACGTGTTCCCACTATAGAAGTGCACCTTTTCGTGAAAATTATTAAAATGGCTCATCTCCTTTTTTCGTGAACCATGAGCAAGAGATGTACACCACATTCCATGACTCCAGCAAATTAAATGGTGCCTTATGATAATAGTTCAGTTGCTTAGAGACAATTTGGGGAAGATCGTGACACGCTTGATAAAGCGCCACGTTTAGGTCCACAGAAATCATTCTAGAAGGGGGTGCAAAGTCTGAGGGGCCTAGGTTATGTTTCGCAGAGAGTCCAAGGTCAATATGGTGTCATACTGTTAAATCCGTATGTATTTGCTAGATGCGGTAGTATAGTTACTCTATTGTGTAATCTGTCCCATAAAACATTTCAAGTTTGGGTCTCTGTGGGAGGGGGTTGGGTGGGGGTTTAGCAAGTGACCCGAGATGTCAAAGGTCCATTGTGCTAATATGTGTAAAGCCCAAAGGCATTTACTAGAAGTAGTATTACTATATTGTTACATCATGTTTATTGCAGCATTATTTAGAGAGTAATATTATGTCATTATGTCCCATGGAACCATTTTAAAGGCGAAGGCCCAGTCAATTTTCGCAAGGGCCACGAGAGCGTAAATGTCCAACACTGGGACAATGTTTAAATTGACAATAGATGTTCCCCTGTTGTTTCATTGCTATTAGATCGGGCACGATGTCTATGTTCCTATGGGATGTATATAGTAACAACGTGTTAGTCCAGCAGCGGAACTGGATTTTTCGTCTTAAACTTACTTCATTAGCGGTTGTTTGTGGCTTATACCGGTAAAACCGTTTCTGGAGATCAAGGAATCCAATAAAACCCAATTACACGCCATTGAGGGGCTTACATCATGATCAATCCAAGATGGTACCAAGAAGGTCGTTAATATGGCAGCCAAATCATGTTGAGCCAATATAGTCGCATCATACTGTGGTGTAGTCAAACCATTTTAAATGAATGGTGAACGGATCATTAAAATAGCAATCTGATGAAACCCATTGAGAGCCTTGCATCATAGTCATCCAAGATGGATGCCAATAAGGCCATCATTGGCCGAATAATCTATGTTTTGGGATATTTATAGTCATCTTTAACTGGTTGGTATTTTTATGGGTACAGTTAATACTTGTGGGGGGGGGGTCAAGTCATCCATTCAATAAATTAAGTAATTGAGTTGATTGTACCGTGGCCATCCAATAATACCACCCGTGATGTAATCATACAGTACTCGATATGGCCTCCATTTTATCCCAGGTACATTGAGTCATTTAAATGCCTGCATGCCATAAGTTACCACAACTGGTTGTTACAAGCATGAATACATTGTACACAGTGGCAGGTGTGTGTTCTGGTAATGTGTCTGTCACGAGGAAGCCGTGGCAGGCTACTATACTAATGGTATCTACAAAGATAATTACAAATGAAATGTATAAGCGCAAAACATTTCCTCATAAGCTGGGCTGTGCAGAGAGTCAGAGTTCCACGCTTAGATGTCTAAAGGGTGACCTGAGAATACCTTTTGAGGGAATTAACGACTGTAGTGAACAATTGGGCGCTACGATGCGAACTAAAGGAGAGTTACACTGATTTTTTCTCGTAAGTGGTATAGCGTTGCACGTGTACATAGAGTACAGGACCAATGCGGAGGAGCAGGTTTGAAGATGGCTGATATTATCGAGGATATGAAGGCAAGCTCCACAACCGCTGAACCCCAGGGGGGAAAACGTCACCACTGGAGAAATAATAGAAGAGATGTAAAATGTTATTTGAGATATTATGAACCAGTGGAGGGGCGGAAGCAGGGAGAGAAAAGAAGGGGCGCAGTATTTATTACAATAGATGCCAGCCAGCATGGTTCTGCATCCTAGTCATAGCCGGAATCCTAGTTACCATGGATGAAGAATCCGACAGCATCCAAAACTCAGGTGTAGAATTAAAGCGCAGAGTCTCGACTAGAGTGAGATAAATCGTGATACTGAAGACCGGTGAGGATCAGGAGCTTGAACCGATGTGGTGCTAGCGTGATGCCCTCTGGAAATATCAGGTGCTGTTGAGGCTTACAGGTGCCGGCGATTGGTTCTCGCCCGGCCAGGGTAGGCGCAGGGTGGTGCTCGGAGCATTGGACGGGGTTGGAGTGCCAGTGTGAAGTCTTGAGCAAGAGGAGAGAGTGCCCATGAACTTTGCAGGGAAGCAAGGCGGAAGAGCTTCCGCGGCGGAAAAAAGGTTCGGAAGGAAGCCAGTAGGCCTGATGATGCGAAGCTCGTTGCAGGATGGAGTGCCATTCGGGTCGGTAGTAGTGATACTTGTAGCCTTTTTACAGGTTGGAGTGTGATAGTACGAAGTATGGAACATGGAGCCAGCGCACTTGAAGTTAGTAGCACCTACGTAGAGGAGCTCAAAGCACATTGGACTGGTTGGATGTGCCTGTGTGAGTCTGGAGCAGGAGGAGTACCACTCAGAGTTTTAGAAGCGACGCAGAGGAGCTCCAAGCGCTTAGGCTTGGCGGAGCGATGGTGAGATACCGTTGCAGGAGGAGTGTCTATTGTAGAGTCGGAGGACGGGAGAAGGGGAGATTGCGCAGCGCTGGACACTGTTGGAGTGCTGCTTTGCAGTTTAGAGTCCGAGAAGCACCACTCGGAGCTTTAGGAGCAAGACAGAATGAGCTCAGAGCACTTGCCGACAGGGTTGGAACACCGTGGTTGTGAAGTTCTAGTGTTGCTAGGATGAACCCCACCGCAGTAGCAGGAGCGAGGACAGGCAGAGCTCGGAGCACTTGACAGGGGTTGGAGTGCCATGTGAAATCGGAGGGTAGGAAGAATATACCCCTCAGATTTGGTAGGAGCGATGTGAAGGAGATCGGCACTTGGAATGGGTGCATGCCGCTGGCGGAATTAGTTTAGAGCTACTTGGCCAGTTACAGAACATAGAAAAATGACCCGAATCTGATTTTAATATAATTTGTATGTCATCAGCCACGATTATTTTCTTACTTTTCTTCGAATAACAATGATATATAATTTATTATTCTTCAATATATATGTTGTAAAACTTACTTTTCTGGCTGCTTTCTGCCGGCCTTCATGCTATCTTCTTGCAACGTACGAGTTCGTCTATCCTTGCTTCTTTACATAATTTCTAACAACATAGTATTTCTGTCTTCTTCAATGATACATCTTTAACCTTGTATCTCCCTACCCATGTGCTTTTTTACGATTAAATCTCAATGCCGAAGAGAAAATAATTTACAGGTCCGTTTTATACAACAGCAGGGATCCCACGGCAATCCGACAGTTAGGTTCGAACGGAGAGTCGGGTCACAGCCAATCTAGCGCACAGAGCGTTCGAGTGGATGCACCACAAAGAAAACCCCCGAAGCTCATTTATATAACAGAATACGTGCTAGGATGGCTACAAAACCAGCGCACTCTCATTAGTGACACCTACCGAGATTGCACGATAAATACCTTGCGTTACTTGTTCATATTGATTATTAAATTATAAGGCCTAATTTTCACCTTTTCAACACGGAAACTACCTTCAAATATTAATTCTAATGTTAATTTCCTAAAATCCCAACTTAACGGTATGCTACCAATGTTATAATTTTATGAAAACCATCACTAATCACTTAACTGCCCCATCAAAACCAGCTGGTCACATTAGAATGAATAGAAAAATCAAAGTAACTACCGAATAAGTTGCTTCATTGGCGTCTACCTTGACCTCCAAAAAAGATGAAAAACACCTCTAGTGCCACTCTTTGAAATATGAAGCATCGCGATAGCTCAAACATGATGTAAGCGGCCATACTTACTGGTGAACCTTATGCCAGCCATCTGGTATTGACCATGATGTAAGCTCTCACCGGGTTATCAGATTGATGAATGGACCACTTCACCACCTGTAAAATAGTTAACACACCAACAAACACCACTATAGTTTAAGTATTAAGTACCATATTGGTCCAACATGAATTTGGTGGCATATTGCTGCGACATTCTTGCAGCCATCTTGGACTTGACCATGACATGAGACCTCAATGGTCATGTTATGTCAATTAGTTTTAATGGATTCCTTGACCTCAAAAACCGGTTGACATACCACAAAACACCACTAAAAAGATAAGTATTATGTACCCTATCGCTCCAAACTTGGACTTCGCGGCAATGTGGACCTTCTGAGCCATCTTAATTGACCATGAAGTAGCTGTCAAATGGTCAATAGAATTCGTCTTAATGAATTCCTGCCCCAAAAAAAAACTATGATTAGATACCAAAATCTCGTACTAGGTCGAATATGAACAAATTATAGCTGACAATGGTATGGCGGCATCTTGGATGTATGAAATAGAAGTTGTCAACACAGTGCCCTTAGTTTTCCTTCGAGGTTACATGTGTTTAAACACATAAATAAGTTTTAAACTACCTCAACATGCAAGTAGTAGCATATTTGTAATCGCCAGAAAGCTATTTATGGAGATTTTGGCAGGCCCTTTTGAAATTGTCCGCCCAATCTGACCTGACTTCAACAATTGGCACCTACCTTTACTATGCTTATATGTGACCCAAACACCAAGTGTGCCAAGTTTGGTGCTTTAATCAGCGGGTCACGATGTTTTCACTATGCTACTGGATAAGTACATCCGCCCGTTATGAATAGGATTGAATAGGACTACGACTTAAGTCAGGTAGCCATGGCGACTTATGGCCCTAGACCGTAAATTGAAGTATGGGACACAATTTTTTTCTGGCTGAAAATGATAGATAATGGTGTAGAATAAAAATCTGCCGGGGTGCCACCTGGCATCCTTGAGCATTTTTGAGAAATCCAAGATGGCGGTCGCCCTAAATGATAATTCTCTATCTTATTCAACCTTACTATCAACTATGAGTTACTATAAATATACTATAGACCCAATGAACAAATGCATGACACATGTAACCTTGATCATATTCCAAATTCAAAATGGAAGCCAATCTAATAATTTTAAAATATTCCATATAACAGCAAGTACCTGCGATAAAAAACATACATGAGTACTGAGATTATGTTTGTTGACACAATAATGTATTTCTCCATACTCTGAAAGTTGTTTACATGGACGTAATCCAATATGGCAGCCAAAAACGTAATATCTTCAAAAAATACATTACACAAATGTCTATTATTACCTTCAAGTATAATTATTGTGTCAATGAACAATTAGAAATGTACCTATGATCCTAATCAACCAAGTGTACCAAGTAATCCGGATAAATTAAAAATGGGTCAATGTATAAATTGATTGCAATATTTGTGAAAAACTGTATTCCTATGGTATTTTTGACAACTTTGCACCATATTTTTTCTATTTCGATTTGGCGCATTTAAACAAATTTAAATGTATGTTGTACTTGGTTAGGATCAAGGTACATCTCTAATGCATTGACACATTGATTTCGATTTGAAGGCTGTAATACTATAAATTTGTGCCAATGTATATTTTGAAGATGTTTCCCGTTTGGCTGCATATTGATTGACGTCATGTTACAATTTTAAAAGTATCAAAATACATTTAATTGTGTCTAGCAACATAACCTAAGTACTTTTCGTCTATTTTATCGCAGGTCTTTGCTGTTATATAGGGCATATTTTAAAATTACTTGGATTTGGCTTCTCATTTTGAATTTGAAGTATGACTTAATGTTACAAGTGCCAACCCTTGTTAATGGATCCTATAGTTTTTTCCTAGTAAATCCTCATAGTTGGATATATAGGGTTTAATAGATAATTCTCATTTATGGCGACGCCTCTTGGATTTCTGGGCAAATGCTCAAGGATGCCCAGGTGGCACCCTGAAGATTCTTATTCTACACACCCTCATCTATCATTTCAGCAAAACCAATTGTGTCCAACTCACTTTAGCGTCACATAATGTCTACCTGACTAACTTCAGAATCTCTGGACTGCAACAACCATTGTTATTGGCCAGACGGTAAAGCTTTTGAATTGTTTTCACCGCCTTGTTTAGATTGAGCTACAGCCTCATTCACGAAGAAAATAAAACTCAAACTTCTGCTGGGAGTTTAATAACTTTGATCGTATATTTCATCATTTATTCAAAAAGAAAACGAAGATGAGCAAAAATCATGAACGAAGTTTGATTGGCAAGCTATGACCTAACATCTTGGTGAAGAACCAACACCCATAACTTAATCATATTAATATTGGACCTCTTTTCTATTCAATTAAAAGTTTGTTCGGCACCGGTTCACCTGCATTTCATATAGGTGAATGATTTTCGATTTCTGCTATGAAAGCAATAAATTGCATATAAATGGGGTTACGCGGCAAGTTACTGGTTTGGTTCTGCACAAAGATGTTAGGTCACAGTTTGCCAAACATATTTTTTCTCATGAGCTTTGTTCACCTTCGCTTCCCTTTCGAATAAAGGATGAAATATAGGGTCAAAGAAAATTGAACACACAGTAGAACCTCTAACTTTTTTATTCGTGAAAGTGGACGGGTAATTTGTGTTCCACGTCATGACAAAAATAGCTTAACCTAAATCGGATGATGGTATAGCACCTGCAATCTTTTCAGTTGCATGGATAATAACAATGACTCTGCAGCTCCAGATGAAAGGGAATCTGTGAAGTGTTTGGTCTTCTACATACCGAGCGGATTTACTTATCAATAGCCCCCATTATTTGCTGGAGTCAATGAATCATGGTGTTCATCCCGTAGTCACTAGCTGTCACTGATATTCAGTGCATAAATTGAGACGACATTTAATTCATTTTCTCGAGAATGTGCACATACTAGAAGTGAGAACACACGTAAAACTGATTGCTATAATTTTAGGAAAATTATTTCGGAAGAATGATGTACTTCCCAGGGGTGCGTCACCCTGGTCCTTATCCAAGCATCTTTTTCGCTTTGCCCTCATGGCCTATTCATCTTGTGTTATTGAAAGGTCTGGCAATCACAGTAATATGTTTGGCATAGTTTAAGTGCAAAGAGTAATGATTTAAATTCACACTCATTGTCTTGTCCAATGATAATCGATTTTAATATGTCAATAGAAAAGCCTTTTGTATGAAACCATGGACCTAATAGAGAGGAGGACAAACAACACGAGTTTCAAAGACCCTATCACGTTGCCGCCTTTTGTTATTAAATCCTACCACCATCCAATTTACCGGCTTAAGGTAATGCGACAATTGACCTCTCAGCAGGAGGGAAAGCGCTCTTCGAAAAGTGGCGCGGGGCATACTGGGAAGGATTTTTTTTACTAATTTTGGCAATTTCGGCCAAGCGCAAGAAAACATGGGAGAAAATCTATACTACGACAACATATGTGACCCACCATTACAAACCCAGCAACAAGTCGCAGTAACTTATTCCTCATTTGATCAGAGCCAGTCAGAAATATCCAAATCCCCAGTTCATTCATCTTTAACAATAAAAGCAAGTATAACTTTAGTTGCCTTTATATAGACTAATCCCACAAGCCAAGTGATGGATTTTATGTCTGACGAAAATGCTGTATCCCACATGCTTTTGCATCTCTGGAGGTATTCTTTACTTGAAGTCAACAAAAGAATGGAATGCTAACAGTGGCATGTGCTTTTCACAGTTGTCTGCCCACTTTGGTTGGGTGAATTTAAATAGCGAGGTATAACAAATAAGGTCTTAAAAACTGATTGATTTCTTATGTGATTAACTGTATTCGCAACAACCTTTGTTGCAAAAAGGGGTGTTTGTCACTGCAACTTGTTCCTGGGTTTGTAATGGTGGGTCACATATAGACTATGGGACATGTCCTTCTATGCTGTTGTTTTGTTGTCCCCATCGAGGGGCTAAGGGGAAACCAAGTGTAAATTCATAATAAATTATTAAAATCATATAACCGTCTGTTCCTGCAAATAAAACTGGCACATTTTCTTTAAAATGAATAAAATGTCACTTCAATTTATTTCCCCCAGTATCAGTGACCAATAGATACACTAGACTTCAGCAAACAATGGAGCTAAAGATATTCAATTAAAGGCCAAATATGTGGTATAGAAAAACACTTCAGATTCCTTTTCATCTGGGAGTGAAGGACCATTGTTATATTGTCTCGCGGTTGAAGAGATTCAGGTGTTACCGATTTAGAAGAAGTATTTTTAATGACGTAAACACAAAATACTTTCCTCATTCACAAATAAATAAATCTCGAGCTTCTATAGTGCGTGTTCAATTAACCTTGACCATATTTTGCATCATTTATTCGAAAAGGAAGAAAGACAAACAAACATCATGACAGAATGTTGCTGGGCAAGCTTTGCTTTGACCTAACAATTTTGTGCAGAATTAAATCCGTAACTTATTGCTTAACTACATTTCTATTCAATTTAACGCGTTTTCAGATTAAAACTTAGGGTCAACGACCTATATTATAATGTAAACTGGTTAGTTATTGTGAAAGAGGACGGGTATTTTGTTACTCAACACGAATCGTGGAGGTGAAAACACCTGGCTATAACAATAGCTCCGCATACCGGGCCCATTGTAATGTCTTTTATAGTTAATGGTTTGCTGAAGTATATACATATCCACTGCAGTAGGAACGCCAGTGGCATTACTTCCGGTATTTTTTACAGGACGTGACCCCCGATATGACGTCACAAAATTTTAGATCCAAGCGCTCAGATTTGCGAGTGCGAGTCCTCGAAGAAAAATTTAAAAATCGAAATGATAATAAATTTTCGGTTCAATTTATGTAACTTACCACGCATATAAGATACTAACTTTGATTTCCAGTAGAAATTGGTAGAAATTGGTAGAGAAAATTAAAGATAAACACGCCAAAAATACGTACCAAAATGGGCGAAAGTCAGAGTCACGAACAACAAAAAGAACATATTAAGGCCCATGAGAATTCGCCATCTACGAAAAATGCTACAGAGTTAGATCTTGATGTACATTAGTTTGTCTGAAAATATCATGAATTATGGCATGCTAAGACAGCCATTCGCATGTTGGTGGTTTCGACCTGAAAGGTGTTTGCAAGCGTGACAATGACACGCAACTGACGCAACCAGTGGATCGACCTCGATGCCAGAAAATGTTGATTTACGCTAAGAAGGAAAACCGAGCTTTATTTGGTCTCTGGAACTTTCAGAGGAAGTGTTGTAATTATATTGCGGAAATGGTATCGTTTTACGAAAAAAAATCCACTCTCAAAGATAAGAAAAAAAAGTTAATCGATGATTCTGAAAGACGACTGCATTGAAATCCCCAAGCTTCTAGTGAAACAAATCAGATAAGCCAATAACGGAAATATAAAGCCCATGAACCACATTCAACTCTGTTGCATATGGATTATTTCGAGAAGGAGTAACCGGATAAAGGTTGCTCAGTTTTACGGGATGGGCGTAACTGCAGTTGAAGGGGAAAAGCGGCCCCCCCCCACGCAAAATTCGCATATTCCTTTTCATTTAATTTAAAAAAAAATCAGAAAAATAATTAAATTGATAGTAATAACAGTAGAAAATCCAATATTTTTATTTAATCTTGTTCCTGGAGCTGGCAGTGTAGAGAGGTGATAAAAAATTCACCCATAGCAGGACTCGAACCCGTAATACCTCTCGCAATTATTGATTGCGCGCTTGCTAACGAGCTAACCAAGCTGACATATGTAAAGTATATCGTTCATCACATCTGTCAAATATCATTTTGACAATCGTGTTTTCAAAATGCCATTTTCTAACAAGTACCGTCATTGCCATCGATAAATCTTATCAGAAGATGAAATATACCAATAATTTTATCTCATCATGATAAAAACGACGTCATCATTTTGATTAAATGCACATGCAGGTACTTGAAAAATGTAAACATTGCAAAATTCTGATGGAAGTTGACAGCATGATCATGGCTAAATTTGCATTATAGCGACTGTGAGAGAAAGCCGGATTGAAAAATGTATATTTATAACAAAATATTATATATAGACTAATTCAGGAGGGTCTGGGAGAATAGATGGGACCCTCTCTGGTGTTAATAATTAATCAATTAAAATTGCTAATGAAAACCGCGCGAAAAAATCGTTCCTCATACCCATGAGATGATCATGCCGCTCACCAAAGTTCGACACCCTTAAAAATGACCTTTTTTTTTTTTTTTACAAGGCCTATATGCGTCGTCGTAGGATTTCCTACTGCTGGATCACTGATATTGGGAAGCAGAAGTTGAGGTGAAATTTTATTCATTCTTTTTTTTTTTTTCAAAGAAAATGTGCCAGTTTTTGCGCGGGGGGGAACAGACAGTTATATGATTTTAATAATTATTATGAACTTACACTGGTTTTCCATTAGCCCCCGATGGGGGGGACACATAGATTTACTATATAGTTGGTTCGTTTGGTCTACGCCCACCGAGCTAATAGTATGAAAAATATGAAAAATTGTAGTGCAATACAAAAAATACGTTAGAAAATGTGATCATATACTGTGTTTGGGTGAAGCTGAGAAGAGTGTTGAAGATGATTTTCTCTATTTGAAGAGTGCACTGAGATCATAATTTTGGTGCAAACCGCTTAGTAGAGGAGGAGCAGAATATCATAGGCGGCCTTATTTAAGGAGTTCGTTTACCTCTCACTACAGAAAGGTTGACACCCTTTGGTAGTATACTCGGCGACCATCTCACATCAATGCTAGGTAGGTAGTACTCTCAAATTGTGGTATCACATTTTTGCAATAGGGCAAGGAGCCAATTTAAGTTTACACAGGGGTCAAACTTTTATTAAAATGCCCCCCAATCACGTTGAAATGTATGCATCTTGTCCTCAATCATACGAGGATTCCAAAAATTATAGTTGTGTACCACACGACCATTGGTTTGGAGTTATAAGGTACAAATCGCTAAAATGTCAAAAAAAGGTCAATTTCAATTTGTACAGGGGTCACATTAACAGTTAATCTGATTATATTTTTAAATACTTGCAAGTTATTGCCTGAGGTTAGAGGCCTATAAAAGGGATAGTTTTTTGTCTATGTTTTAAATGTTTTACTAATTATCGGAGATAAGGGGTCAGAGAAGGTCAACACCAATTTGGGTATGTTGACCTATGTCATATTTGTCCCATTGCCAGATGGTACAAACTATTCATTGTTTTGACTCATTAAGCTAGATGAACAACTTCTATCCATTTTAACCAAAAGTGCAGCATTCCGATTTTGACCCCTGTACACTAGAAATTGACCTTTTTTACCCTTTTAGCCATTTTTACCCTTTTTAAACTCAAAACCATATGGTCATAGTTGGTACAAACAACATTTTTGGAATCCTTATGACTAGATGGACATATGGCTTACATTTCAACACGATTGCGAGCATTTTAAAAGTTTGACCCCTGTTTGTAAAACTAAATTGGCCCCTATTGAAACAAGTGACACCACAAGTTTGGATACTACACTACTAGCGTCGAAACAGAGGCGTACCATACTAAAATACCCAAAGCGTGTCAAACCTTTCGGTAGTGGAGGGGGTCACGATGATGTTTGACCGGAGCTGGTCCTAGTCCTCCACTACTAGGGAAATGTGGGGACGGGGGAGCGTTAGCGCAAAAGGAAATTTGAAATGAAGTACAATATACCCAATACATTGGTCTCGGTATAATGATTAAAAATGCAAAATTAGAGTCAGGCTGTAGCCAGGATTTGTTTAGGGGTAGGGGGATGACTTTTTACCCTCAGTGATTCCGCCGCGGGGCGGCGGGTGGGGGCGAATTGGCAAGAGTGATACTTTCTACGGAAATTTCAACTTTTTTTAGACCAAAAAACACCTTAAAACCATAATTGTTGCTTTTAGCCCCTTAATTCTTTTTTTTGGGGGGGGGAGCTTTAGGTTTAACAGGTCAAAGTAGAAGATTCAGCGATTTCGCAATAGTATATTTTTGTTGTAGTAAATAAAAAGATGGTCAACGAGACTTAAAGATTACTCACCTAAAATGCTCAAGTCGAGTTAGAGATGAATCGGATTTTTAGACGTCCCTTACTATGACGTCATAAGGTAATAAAATATGAAAAGACTGCATATGGCAAAGAAAACATTGCATATTTTGCAATTAGTGGCCACACAATAATATTGTTGTAACACTTTTAAACATTTCCATCATTTATGTAGAGACGTTTATTACGTATTTTGTGAAATAAGGTTAGTACTGTGACAGTACTCATTTGGTAAATCAAGGGCAAGAGGCACAACCTGGTATCTATTGCCAACTAAAATCGAATATGTCTGTGATATCCTGTAGACGTACTAGGCGTGTTGGTATTTCCCTCCCGAAATGGGGTGGGGGGGCTGGGGTTGCCACACCCTATCCACACTTGGGATCACCCTTACCTTTGCTATACCCCGGGTAGTGTTTTTGATGGAGGGGCATGAAACGGAAATAATGTCAATTAGGCAATTACATACTCATTTGAAAAATGGGGCGTTTTTAGTAGGGCGGAAACGAATAGAAGACGAGCTTGGGGAACAACACCCCCCCCCCCCGTCGGATGAAAAGGCGAGGGTTAATTAATCTATAATTTATACATTTAATTAGGTAATAAAGTATGACTTATCACATCAGAATTCAGATGAAACAGACATTGGGAATCAGTTCGACTGAATATCGGCTATCAAAACAGCAACAACGGTAAACAAATTCAACATATTTTTTTTTTTTTTTTTTTTAAAATTGTGGTGGGTTTTACGATGGGTAGAATCCACGATATGGCGCGCGCGCGCTTGGGCACCAGTTCAGAAATTATACATTTGTTACAAGGTACATTGAACTTCATTTACAAGTCGGTACGCAAGAGTCGGAAGTGAAAGCGGAACATGGGGGGGGGGTTGGTGCAAAAAGTGCTGGGAGCTGGGAGGGCCGCTCACAGGAAATGATAGCCCGAGTGAGTGGAGAAATGAGGATAACCGTCTAAAAAAATAAAGAGGGGGAAATGAAAACATAATTGAAAAAAGACGGAAAGGAATAAGACAAAGAGAAAAATGTGAAGGTAAAAAGGAAAAAACAAAAAATAAAAATGAGGGTAAAGAATTCAGATACTGAATTTCTTTAGGGAACAAAAAAGAAAGAACTCAAGGTTAGATAACAAGCCTGAAAAAGAAATGTGTGGAAAAAAAATTCACTGTTAGTTGTGGAATGCCAGTTATGTGGATGTCTCAGGAGCAAGTGCATCATAGTGTGTGTAAAAATATGAAGGCTTTGAGCGGAGTTCTGACAAGCAAGATGAAATGATACACACAGACAAAACCCGAGAGAAAAACAAAACGGGAGAATGAAATATGAGAAAAAAGAAAGACAAAAACAGGAAATGGGATGAGAAACCAGAAAAAGAAAGAAAAAGTTAACTTTGTAATTTGCTTAGGAATGTTAACTATATCTTTGAGGGTTAAAAACTAGCCCTAGCTTAAATTGGTAGGAATTCTACATGAGATTGTGTACATGTGATTGTGGAAACACAAAGAAGGAAAATTCAAATTGCCATGCAATTTTAATACGGGTGAGCTTAAAAAAAAAATGACCCTGATTGTGTGTCCGCCATTTTGTGTATCATCTAAAAGCTGGGCTCATTATTCTTGAAATTTTAACTGCAAGATACGTTCACAATCGGTTAGGTATAGACCGAGCTAAGTCGTTTGAATGAAGAAAGTCGTTTTTCTCTCTGTCACGCATTCACATTGATAATGAAACGGCGTTCAGCGAAAGGCAAATCAGTACCAGAAGAAAAATCAGCTCTTTATAATGCACAGATTCTTGATTCGAAAGATCGGTCTATACTTACCCGATTGGAAAGATCTTTACAGCAATTAAGATAATGAAATAAGCTTTACGCAGATACCACATATGTGAGATATTATATTATTTAAAATTCAAAATGCGGACACAATCAGGTCATTTTTTACTCACCCTGGTATATGGAGAAAATTGACAAACCAAAATAAGAAAACGGTGGAAAAGATTACTGAAGCATGTCCTTAAATTAGTTCCCAAAAATTTATGAAGAATGAGAGACCAAACTGAAATATTAAAATTTCGAAATGCGTGTGTATGATTAATGCCATATTATGATGGTAGAGTACACTTAATCATATTAAAGCCTCTATCCTAAAATAACACGGAAACTAAGGCAGCGTATGCAACTTCAAGAACCATCAACGATCCTTCTTTTCCCGAAGAAACGGAAAAGGAATTTAGGATATGAGTTGGTTAACTCTAAATTTAAGTTTGAGAAATAAAAGCAATTGCTAGGATGACAGGACATTCCAAAATGAAAATGAAGACCCTATCAAAGTTGACTCAGGGTGATTAAATCAATTTGTTAATCAATTGGTGAATTTCTAAAGGGGACATCGACCTGATAGGAATGAAGGGACGCCCTCTATAGGTTTGTATGCGAAACAGATTGAACTGTTGAAAAACGTTCAGCATTAAAGGGGATATTAAAGTTTAACTTTTGTCGGTTTACAACAAAAAATCCCACTTTACCTAATCCTAAAACCGGTTTATTTAAAATTATAATAAGGCTTCAATGGGTAAATTGAAACTTCCATATGAACCCTTTCCCGCTCAAGACCACAATGCCGCTTTGCAAGAATGTGTGATATATTATTAAATTCATATCGTCTGGGTTCTGCATAGTGTCGAATCGGCATAAATGCCTAGTTCTGAGAAAACGGCGTTTGAAAGTTGAGTTATTATGAATGCATGTAATTAAAATAAAGTTAAAAAACACATTAAGTGACTCTGTATCACCGTCCTTTAAAAATCCTATAGGTTTAAAAGTTCAATTTTAAAAAAAAAAAAAAAAAAAATGTTTTCTTATTCAAATGGCCACTGAATGTGGTTCGATGTTTGTTCAAAACCCAAATGTTTGATTCGCTGTGTGATCTAAGGAGTCGAATACGTATTCGACTGCTTGAAACCCTTTGATTTCTAAGTTGGTATGGTGAGATTACGGGTTTTACTATTTTAAAATGATGATGCCGAGATTTGTGTTCTTCTCTGTGCCACGATGCTAGAATAACGATGGGACGGTTGAGATGTGGCAATAACGATGCAAATAGGAAACACGAGCTTGACTTGACGACAATGATGACTACTGATCGATGATGATCATTGATGATGATGATGATGATGATGAAGAAGACTATGACGATGTCTAATGATTGCTGAAGACGACGACGATGACGTGTCTATTGCATTGTGTTATGTTACAAACTATGCAAATTGGTATGCAAACGACTTCCAATAAGCGGTTTTTAAAGTGGGAACATTCACTGTTCGCATTATTGTTAGTTGTAAAATATAGCGCCCGACTGACCACGATGATCAACGAATTCAGGGCAAATTACAACCTGTTACAAATTTGAGATCCCTTAAATAATATACTTTAATAGTCGCCAATATGTTTTAACTCATTGTGTGGCAGAACCATAAAATTGTTCAAATACGTTCGACGGCAACACAAAATTGTAGTGCATGGTATATAAATTAATAAAATAGTATGCCAGGTTGTACACAAAATCAAATATTGGCTCGAACTGTTCAAAAATTGAGCTCGGGAAAGAGTTTAAAATGCTAACTGGAATGTTTCATACTCAAATATTTTGGAGGGAATAAATGGCTATTTTCTCGTTTTCTTTAAATTCTCATTACATTATAATAGTTCCTATCTTTTAAAGTAACGATATAAAAAATAAAATATATACAAACTTGAAACGAATTAACCATGAAATGGGTAATATATCAGAAAAATCTAACATAATCTAAAAAATGTAAGAGGGCATTAACGCTTATACAAACACATTCCCAAAGAGAAATATCAATTTTTCTAAAAGGCGAGTTTTTTAAAATTATGTAATATATTTAGGAATTATTTAGATTTGCCAGATATCACAAGTTTGTTAACATCAAAGAAAAAAATCAACTTTCGCAATATGTTTATACGTCTTTATTTGTACACGAGTTACATAAGGGTGGGTGGGGTGTAAACATCCGAGAAGTCATTATTATTAAAGCAAGAGCTGATTTCGATGTGGTTTATACCCGTGATAGCATGGTCCACGTTTTTACTGCTTCAACAGAACCAGTTATGGATACAATGGACGGTCAAGTTACAGTTGGCAAAAAGTTGTCATTTTTCCACAGACACACATCGGGATTAAAAGAAAAAAATGAAAATTTTGCATAAAAAAAGGTAGGAATATTGGATTTTCAAGCGGGCTTTGGCCCCCAAATGATAGGGAAAATGACTGTTTAAGGAACATTAATTTTAGAGCCATACAGTGACACAATATTTAAACAAAGAATAATAAATAAAGTTAGTATCATTTTAGGCGAATAGTGTGCCCGAGGTCGGAAAAATAAATAATGGCCGGACCATATTTTTATTGTTCCCGCCCGCGAGCCCATAGATGATACTAAAAAGCTTTGTTTCTATTTATTTACTAAAACAACTTGATTTTATTTGTTGTTTATAGGTTTACGTTAATATGCCTTTATTGATGTGGTATTTTGTATGCTGATTAATGAAAAATAAATGATAAGAAAATGCATTAGCGGGTCATTATTGCAGACTTAAGGGGCAGAGTAAACTGACCCCAATCATGGAAGCTGCCATTTTCAATAAAGTGGGTATAGTTAAGGACAAAGTAAACCAACTACCACCCAATCGACTGCGATGATATAAACCACTGGGAGGGTGCTACCTTCACATTGTTCGCCAAAATTAGCCGAGGATGCGCAAATATGATTGAAAGACTTAACGAAAAAGTTTTTAACGTTTTTGCGAACCAGAGGGGAAAAGTTACTGGAGTGGTAACTCCCCCTGTGGTAATACGAGGGTTAACGTCACTATAGACCCCCCAAAAAAATATATAATTGGTTTTGTATTTGACAACTGTTAACTACAAAACTTGGTTAATTATTTACCGCGCACAGAACCTTAGGTTTCATAATTACAAGTACATAATTAAAAACACAACAAATTAAAAAATGTGCAATAACATGACCAATCCCTATTGAAGTTCGAAAAGGTAAATTTTCACGATATGTCTTACTGTTGAGAGACTATTATCGAATTTGATCCATGATGAAGTAGCAATTTTTGTCCCAGCTAATACGTTATTTCGTTCAAAATGTATCTGGGTGCTTTGGATATTGGACACGCAAGCTATCGAACTACGATTCGATTGTTTGTGAAAACCCGTTTTATAAAAAGGCGGGGATTCGATGTGGACTATTTTGGGTAGGAGATGTACTTTCACTTTACTGTTATTTTGGATACAATTTAAAGAGTACAATACAAGCAACCAGAATCAACTATAACTCAATTTGACCAAAAAATTTCAGATTCGAAACTATTGTCGTGACCCACGCGAGATATGAGTGGGCATCTGGGTCTGGGGGGGGGGCCTCATATTTGCAATTTTGTGTTTGGGGGGGGGGGCCTTGAAGACGAAATGGAAATTGCCAAAAACAACAGGCAACACCTCTATTACATAAAGTCATACAACATTACTATGAAAGTGTGAGATTTGACACTCACTCATGCTCCTGGAGTTAGGTATTGTGGCAAGTGTCCAGAGCGGAGCTATTCATGATATAGATGGCTGACCACAATAGGCACAGTATAGCAATTTATTCCGTAATGCTTATCAAGGGATCAGAATGGCAATTTTGAAACACCAATCCGCTGGTCCATCAGATCACGTGATAACAGTGGTCTCTGGTTCGAATCTCGCTACTGCTTCTTTTTAAATACATACAATTTTCATTATTTTTTCAGGTAAGGGGAAATTATAGTCCAAAAAGCTAAGAAAAAAATAATAGCTGCCCTTGAGGTTAGTGAGGAGACCTGCTCCTGGAGCATGGGTGGTGGTCATCAAAAACTACTACCAAGGGCCCGTTTCAGTAGCCTAGGATGGGCGCATGTTAACAAAAGCTGACAATGCATGTTCTGGGGATAATGATTAAAGCATTACTAAAAGACAGGTTGGTTATTTGCTCCATAGTTGGTCAACATGAAGCTATTGAAGTGCGCCATTGATTTTGGAATTGTGATTTTGTTAGCTAAATATGATTAAAGCGCGGTCAAGGGCAATACTTTGTGTGGGCCATTGTGTCTATGGTGACAGGTCTATCTAATGGTCGGAACCTAGAAAAGTTATACTTTTTTCATCCTTAGAAACGATACTAATGGATTGGTGTGCATTTAAAGACACCCATTTGAACTGATTTCAAATTTCCCCCGGTACTAATCTACCCCGTATGTTTAAATGTGCCCCAACATTTTCCAGAGGTTGGACCCAAACAATTCTTGATTCAGCACCCTTCAAACTATAGAAAATATCTTCAAACTCAAGAATAGGATTATCATTTATAAAACCATACTAGAGAAAAAAAAAAAAAAAAAACCGACCGACCGACCTTCCCGATTTTAAGCTGGGGAGGGCAACACAACAATTTTTTTGGCCTAATAATGCATACTTCAAATGATTCCCTTTTAAAGTTATTCACTGCCTATTTGTCTATTCATTGTCTGCCAACTGGTAGAAATGTAGTAGTAGTAAATCCAAAGTTTTAAATCACAGGAAATGAGAGCCCGAGTGGAGGAAATGAGGCTAACCGTAAAACAATAAAGAGGGGGAAATGGAAAACATAATGAAAAAAGAGGAAAGGAAAGACAAGAGGAAAAATGTGGAAAAAAGGAAAAACAAAAAATAGAAATGAGGGTAAAGAATTCAGATACTGAATTTCTTTAGGAAAAAAGAAGAACTCAAGGTTAGATAAGAAACCTGAAAGAAATGTGTGGAAATTCAATGTAGTTTGTGGAATGACGTTATGTGGATGTCAGAGAATGTGTGTGAAAATATGAAGGCTTTGAGCGGAGTTCTGACAAGCAGATGAAATGATACAGAAGATAAAAGCAGAAAAAAACAAAAGGAGAAAATATGAGGAAAAAGAAAGCTAAAACAGTGAAAATGGGATGAGAAAGAAAGAAAAAGTTGACTTTGTAATTTGCTTAGGAAATGTAACTCATACTTTGAGTTTAAAAACTAGGCTAGCTTAAATTGGAGGCATTCTACATGGCTTGTGTACAATTTGATTGTGGAAACAAAAGAAGGAAAATATTCAAATCTGAGGAAATTTTAATACAGGGTGAGTAAAAAAAAATTGACCCTGATTGTGTCCGCCATTTTGGTATCATCTGAAAGCTGGGCTCATTATCTTTAATTTACTGCAAGATCGTTCACATCGGTTAGGTATAGACCGAGCTACAGTCGTTTGAATCAAGAAGTCGTTTTTCTGCTCTGTCCACGCATTCACATTGAAATGCCAGCGTTCAGCGAAGGAAATCAGTATCCAGAAGAAAATCAGGCTATTTATTAACTGCAGATTCTTGATTCGAAAGATCGGCCTATACTTAACCGATTGGAAAGATCTTTACAGCAAATTAAAGATAATGAAATAAGCTTTCCGCAGATACCACATATGTTAGATATATATTATTTAAAAATTCAAAATGGCGGACACAATCAGGGTCAATTTTTTACTCACCCTGTATATGGAACGTGGAAAAGATTACTGAAGCATGTCCTTAAAAATTAGTTCCCAAAATTTATGAAGAATGAGATGACCCAAACTGAAATAATTAAAAATTTCGAAGCGTGTGTATGAATTAATGCCATATTATTAGAGTACCACTTACTCAGATTAAAGCTTTCCTAAACATAAACGTAACTAAGGCAGTATGCAACTTCAAGAACCATCAACGATCCTTCTTTTCACAGAGAAACGGCAAAGAATTAGGATATTAGTTTGTTAACTCTGAAATTTAAGTTTGAAGAAATAAAAGCATTGCTAGGATGACATCATTCCAAAATGAAAATGAAGACCCTATCAAAGTTGACTCAGGGTGATTAAATCAATTTGTAATCAATTGGTGAATTCTAAAGGACATCGCCTGATAAGGAATGAAGGACGCCCTCTATAGTTTGTATGCGAACAGATGAACTGTTGAAACGTTCCGCATTTTAAAGGGATATTTTAAAGTTTAACTTTTGTCGGTTTAAAAAAAAAAATCCCACTTTACATAAATTCCCTAAAACCCGGTTTTATGTAAATTATAATACAGGCTTCAATGGGTAAATTGAAATTTCCCAATATGAACCCTTTCCCGCTCAAGAACCACAATGCCGCTTTGCAAGAATGTGCGCTATATTATTTAGCATCATATAATGAGTGGCATTCTGGTTCTTGGGGGGGGGGGGCCTCATATTTGCAATTTTGTGTTCTGGGGGGGGGGCCTGAAGAAAAAAAAAAAAAAAAAAAAGGGCCTGAAGACTAAATGGAATTGCCATAAACAACAGCAACAACCTATTACATACATGTCATACCACATTACTATGCAAGTGTGAGATTTTGTTTAGGTTGTGGCAATCGTTCCAGAGCGGAGCTATTCATTATATAGAATGCTGACCACAATAGCAGTATAGTAATTTATTCCGTAAATGTTATCAAGGATCAGAATTGCAATTTTGACACACCAATCCTCGCTGGTCATCAGATCCCGTGATACAGTGGTCTCTGGTTCGAATCTCGCTACTGCTTCTTTTAAAATACATACAATTTTCATTATTTTTTCAGGTTAGAGGGAAAATTCTAAGTCCAAAAAAGATAAGAAAAAATAATAGCTGCCCTTTGAGGTTAGTGAGGAGACCTGCTCCTGGAGCATGGGTGGTGGTCAAAAACTATCGCGTGCACATCACCACGAGGTAAGGCATGCTAATCTACCAAGGGCTCAGTTCAGTAGCCTAGGATGGGCGCATGTTAACAAAAGCTGCCATGCATGTCTTGGGGATCATAAAGCATACTAAAATACAGGTTGGTTTATTTGCTCAATACGTTGGTCAATGAAAGCTATTGAAGTGCGCCATTGATTTTGGAATTGTGATTTTGTTAGCTAATAGTGATAAAGCGCGGTCAAGGGCCATACTTTGTGTGGGCCATTGTGTTGTATGGCTGCGCCTGTCTATCTAATGGTCGGAACCTAGAAAAGTTATACTTTTTTAATCCTTATAACGATACTAATGTATTGGTGTGCATTTAAACACAATTTGACTTGATTTCAAATTTCCCCCTGTACTAATTTTACCCCCTTATTTTACAATGTTCCCCACATTTTCCAGAGGTTAGACCCAAAAATTCTGATTCAGCACCCTTCAAACTATAGAAAAACATCTTCAAACCTCAAGAATAGGATTCTCATTTATAACCCTACTAGAGGGAGGGAAGAGAGGAAGGGCAGGGGATCGAACACACCAAAAATTTAATTAGTCAAAAAAGCGTCTTATTTGAATAACTAAATATTAGTCATGCACATCATTTTTTAGTAATCCACAAAATAGTGCTAAAAGTGGTTTGAATTAAAAAGAACGTTTTTAAAGATTTTCGGATTAAATTTCATAATTGCAAATATTTCTGCAACTTGAAAATTTGGATTTTTTAATTACAAAATTCGTCAAATGGCTAATTAGCAAATGACCAAATGTGTGCTTAAATTCGTAATTGTTGCGCTTGACAAACAAATTCTAGTAATATTTGATGAGTCTAAAGTCATCTCTAATTAGTCAATTAATTTGTCATTTGACAAATTAAAATTCATCCGTCATTAATTTGTCATTTTAAAGTGTAAATTTAGAGGTAATGAAAATATTTTGTAATAATGAAAACTAGTTTAAAATATGGGTAGGTTATCGTGCAGCATAGCAAACATGTTTACACCACTGAAGTTCATATTGTGAATGACAAAACAACTAATTTGCATGACTAATTTTAATTAGTGAAATAAGACACCTTTTGACTAATTAATATTCTTGAATGCATGGAGGAAATTGATAGGCCGAAATCTTGCTCCTGAGGGAAAAAATATGACTTTTGCACCCCTGTGGTTGGGTGAAATATCACATGAGGCTGCATGCCGAATGTGATACGGCACCCAACCATAGTTATTTTCCGTATTGCGTAGAACAATACGGAAAATTGCGTGGGCATGTCCTTGCCCAAGATGCTCAAGAACCACCTGTCATCACAATTGACAATCACACACTTGAGGTTGTTCAAGAATTCACCTACCTAGGGTCCACCATCAGTGACAGTCTGTCTCTCGATGCAGAAATCGGCCATAACGCATGGTTAAAAGCTGCAGCTACTCTTCCCGGCCTTACAAAGCGTGTGTGGAAAATCCGAAGCTGTCCATTGAGACAAAGGCAGCGTTACAACGATGCATTCATCGAGCCTTTAATGTATGGCAGTGAGACATGGAATACATCTCTAGGCATGAGAAGAAAAACTCAACAGTCCAATCTGCGCTGTATTAGACGCATTCTGGCTGTCACCTGGAAGGACCATGGTGCCAAATTCAGGAGCTCCCGACTCGAATTGGACTCCCCACAATCTATAATTTTTAGACAACGCAGTGCGATGGGCTGGGGCCATTGTCCGTCGAATGGAAGGATGGCCCTTTCACCGAAGATATCATGTAGCCTGGCTTAAATCTGGCAAGAGGAAAGGTGGTCGACCCATGCTCGCTACAAGGATATTTGTTAGCGTTGATAGGTGTACCCTGAAAACATCGACATGGGGTTCTGCTGGGAAAGAAACTTGCTGCCAATTAGTCACCTTTGGGGGAGGAGAACAGTGAAGCAACACCTTGAGCTTGGAGGACAACAGATCATCAGCCAGTGTGAGAAGCAGCGAAGCTAAAAGAAAGCTGCACAGAATCCTGGATAGTCAAGCTGTGAAATCCTATATAGTAGGACCTGTGGCAGAGACTGCCACTCTCGGATTGGCCTCTTCAGCCACAGCCGTCGCTGTTCACCTAACACACATGCTGACTCAATGTGGGCGCTTTATCAATAGTCGTTTGCGACTGACGGAGGCGGCCATGAGAACAAACAGGGGATAACGAATTTATGATTTAGTAGACATGAATATCGGAAGTAATAGTCAAAAGTAATCAGATTCAATTTTAACTACCCGATTAGTACAGCCAGAGTAATTATGGCCAAGCCACTTCCCAATAATTAAAAACAACCAAATTAATTTGGAACGAATTATGACAAATTATTTGTCATGAAGAACAAAAGAGAAATTACTCCTTAATGTGTTTTGGATTGCAGCCTCACAAAGCAAGTGTGTGTTTGGCAAAAAAAAGGCCATGTTGGATTGTGCTTCTCAGAGGGGTCTGGCAGAGCAGTCTCTTCCACAAATGCACAAGTTCATTACCCACATAGATTTTATTGTATGTAAAATGGTGCTCTAATAATTGTGTAATTAACACGCAACACGGGAATATCTACGTGGATAGCAATTTATTACCACGCAATACAGAATTAATTAGCTTGTTAACCAATGAGATTCAAGTATTCATGTCAATCTAAATGATAAAATATAAGTTCACTGTAAGATTAGACGAAAACCGCCTTCATACGTGAGATTGAGTTGACTTGGGAGGGTTCCTTAATAACTACAGCATATAAAAATAATATCAAAACCATTAGGTACACATTATTTAAGAAATTATAGCGGATTATAATATAACTGAGCGATAAATATGTAGCTTTTCGGACTTGCATATCATTTTGATGAAATCCCATGGTGGCGTCCTTGTATATTAGTTCTATTCTACTGCTAATTGCAAAGTTGTTGTTAATGTACCCATTTACAAGTAATGTTTTTTTATAATGGTCTTAGGATTTCCAATATCATGATTATGTGTCTTCTTTTTTTTTAACAGGGCAGCCATGGGCAAGAACTGGCATGTTTTGTATTGTGGTTTCCTTTAGTTATGTTCTTTGTCTTTTTGTGGCTGAAGGTGCGCTGAATGCGATGGTAAGTTACGTATCGTCGTTGGGCAGGAAAAAACCTCCTTTGTGCCTTTGACCTTCGAAATCAAAGCGCCCATGTGAAAATGCGCCCCACTTTGAAAACCCCAAAACGCCTTATATCGTTGTCCCTTAATGCCATTTTAAAAATCACGGAGCGGACCCTGCCTTGTTTTTAGGTAGACATTGTCCCTAGATATTACATGAAAAAATAACGCTACCTCCTTTTTTGCGGTGATCGTATACACTATTTGGTGTTAAACTAACACGCGTTTGGTGTTGTTTAACACAACAGTGTGTTAAAATAACACCAAAGGTGTTGAATATTGACACCCTCTTGGTACGGTCCTCCTAGAACACCTGCGGTGATAATTTTTTTTAACACCCTAGTTTTTGCAGTGTAGTCAATGCCCTGTCGTATGTCTTTTGGCTATTGTTCTCCTGGTTCTCTCTTCTCTTCTGTTTTCATATATACACGTCATATTCCGTAATTTTCCTCATCCGGAGATCCCCATTATCAAACATTTGATTGCAAGGAATTTGAATTTCATGGGAAATGCAGCTATATTCTGATGCAAACATGTGATGAAGAATTGCCGTTCCTCCAAATCATCGGTGACAATGAACCTCTACCATACCATCCCGATCTAGCTTACACCAAAAATCTTATCATAAGAACAACAGATGAGGTATGATATAATTTATATAAAAAAAAACAATGTCAGAACACCGCACGCAACCTTTCCCATGTTCGTATGCGAAATGGGACGCACCCCCCAAATTCCACAAAAGGGGCAAAAAGTCCACTTTTTGCTTCTTTTCCTTAATAAAAAGGTCCAAAATTCAGAGAAAAATTTACAAACATATCCACTTTTTGGGGATGTTCAAATAGTACTGTGGATGTTATGGGGATTATGTCCCCACACCCCCCCTATCCTGCTACATTCATGTGTTGAACCCTTAGGCTTTACTTTTTATATGATACCTTAGTCGTCGAAATCACGCGCGAAATAACGGAGAAAGAATGTCCGAAACACAAGAAAGTGCTTCAGCAAAAGTGGCTCTTTTAGGAATTTCCAATGGGAACTGTGCTGTACAACAGCCTGATATGGTGGTATTGTGTAACACGGGGTCTCTCCTGTTGTTTTTTCAAAGAGGAGGGTAATCCAAATGCAACTTTTGCTGATCAAAAAGGAAAGGCAGCGCCTGGCAAGCAAAAATATTTAGGAATTAGGTCCGCAAAATAGATCGAACACTTTAACAACTTTGATTGCAAGACATGCCGAGTTATTTTTTTTAATTATCTGTATCAGGGGTGGCGCCAAGGGGGTGACGGGTGCGGCCACCCTCCTTGAGAGTTTCAAAATTTAGGAAAAAACAGGAGGAAAAAAACATCTTGTAATGTTTCGCCGCTCATATGGTTGTACCCTGCGCCGCCCTGTAAACATATTCACTCCTTTTTATTAACAGGATATTCGATTGACCAGTGACAAATATGTTTTCGTAAACGATGAAGAGCAGAAAGGAACAACAATAAATGTTAAAAATGGAATCATTTTGAAAACAGAAACTGAAATTGTAAGTGAATGTCCATATTTTCTTATTTGTATGTAAGGAATGTTCCTTTGAGGGTGAGGTGGCCGAGCGGTCTAAGGCGCTGAACCGTCGGCAGGGTATAAGATCAATCGAGCGACCCCGGTGTGAAAGCAGATATAGTCCGGTGGGAGCCATAGTCCGGAGCTCCATAGACGATAACGAAATAAAGCGTGAAACTAATGTTGCGTAAAGAGTCAACTGAATCGATTGCCCCATTGTTCACCGTTGTTCCCGGACTATGAGTACGCCGGACAATGGTTACTTACACCGGTTCGAGCCCCGCGAGAGTCGGCTTTTTGGTCATACTCAAGATAGTTCCTATAAGGTCGAAAATTGCATAATTGCGCAGCAGTATGAGTACAATATGCAGATGTATGCAATGGGTGTCCGGTGCCTCATGGTTCGGAGAGTCATGTAAAGCTGTTTGTCCCGTGTATCAGGGGAGTCATTCCTGAACACGTAAAAAGTTGCAGACCTTACCGGTATACCGAAAAGAGTAGGGGTCTTTTACCTGTACACATTACTCTAGGTACCAGGGTCCCTTCCTACCTGTACTAGGCTCGAAATCCAGCATGGAAACGTGTTGTAGCTTGACGTAGAGTGGACGGACATAGGATGATGATGATGTTCCTTTAGTTCTTTAAATATTGGTCTCCTGTGCCATTACCAGCCGTGTGCCCTAATCTACTACTGTGATTATATCAACATTAGCTTTGCAATACTGTGTATCAAATCGAGCTTCTTCTTTAAAAAAACTAATAAGAATGGTGATTTTCAAGCCGGTGTGAAAGCAGATATAGTCCGGCGGGAGCCACAGTCCGGGGCTACATAGACGATAACGGAATAAAGCGTAAAACTAATGTTGCGTAAAGAGTCAACTGAATCGATTGCCCTATTGTTCATTGTTTCCGGACTATGAGTACGCCGGACCATAATTACTTCTACACCTGTGTAAAGAAACTGTCCCCCATGAGAGAGTGTTCTAGCTACCATAGCAACGTGTACGGAATAAACCGTGACCTTGTATACGAGGCCATTTGGGTACCGTGCTGAAACAAATGATGCATACAGCACTCAATGGAGAACACAATAGACAGATGGGTGGTAGGACACTCAGCCACACGGACACTGTATTATATGACACCGGATACACAGAGCTATAGGCTGGGCACTTGATCTTGTCCCTTCTTATGAGACTTCTGAAGGGCATGGGAGTGGTCTAACGGTTAGAGAGCTTGCCTTTGGACTCAGTGGTCCCTGGTTCAAATTCTCAGAGGGGTTACTTGCTGCGTTTATTCTAGGTACTCAATTCTGGATTTAAATTGCATGGGAGCTATTCAGGTTTCATTTGATATAATATGGGCAAATGAACCATGAAAAACAAATTTGAAAACATTTTTTACGTTTTCATTCTGTAAAAAAACAGTAAAAACAACCAGAGTTAATTAAAGACAATTCCTGCCACGGAAAATCAAGGTGTTGACATCCCTGCCACAATTTACAGTGTATCTAGCATAATGTTTTTGAAACAATTAAAAAGCATTCAGATATTGTACTTCAGGCTTGTAATAAGATACTGATCAGGCAAGTGAAAGGTGGATTAGCGGGATTAGCACATATATAATAGCAATGGTCTGTGAGCTGATGACTGATACGCTTTTCAAGTTTGATAAAATACTGGCAGTAATGTCAGCATCCTTGGCTGTTTGTGGCAGAGAAAGGAACAAGGAAAATATTAGTTACTCCTCTTTTTTACAAAATTTAAACATAATATTAGTTACTCCTCTTTTTTTACAAAATTTAAACGCCCATTTTTAAATGTGCCCTTTAAATCACTGTGATATTTGGTTTGTCCTAGTAAGACCTGCATAGGATAATGCCTGTCAAACTGTTTGTAAAATTGGTTGTTTTCTTACTAATTCAGCTCTTTTTCTCTCTCACATTCATCTTAGAGGATGGTGAAATGATAGAAATTTAGATAAGATGGGGAAATATTTTCAAAACATTTGGTATCATTTCACTTTTGAATCCTACCTTTGGATCACATTTTATTGGTATACGTTTGTGTTCTTTTGAGTTAGCTGAATTGTTAGACGCGTATGTCCTGAAGTATATTTGTGGTAATCACTTTACTAAAATGAACCAAAAATGTTAGTCACCTCAGTAAGTTTTAAAGCAATCATAGCACATTTTTTTTGGAAAAGCGCCTCCATTTTTTTTTTCGAAAATTTTGAGAAACTATACCTGTGAATGGAAAATGTTCGAAATGTCTGTGTCGTAAACGAAGTAATTTTGCAATTAGAATAGTTAATATCAGACATCTCCGATAATAATTCAACGACTGATGGAAACGGCCTCCGAATATGAAATAGCCGAGAAATAGCGCCATGTACATGTCTACGATCATCCATTAGTTGTTTTATTGGTTCAGGCAAGTGAAGTTAGAGGTCATTTTTTGAGGTGGCACTATTTCATCATGGATGATATAAACTTAGCATTTCCAGCTCTGCCGCTAAGTACCATCTTGGATCCCAATTCTAATTACAAAATCTCTTTTATTTTATGATAAATAAGCATTTTGAGCATTCTCGTTCACATGTGTAGTTTCCTAGGCAATTACCAACCTAATTGTGCAAAAATATCAAATTTTGAAAATTGGGGGCGCTCTTCAAAAATATGCTATTATTTCTTTAATGTTATGTTGGAGCACGTCCGTCTGTATGTGTGTTGTTTTGAGGTGGTTAAATTACTTTGTTTCTGGGATTCGTTGCCAATTAATGGTTTTGGTTAGTTGCGGTTTAAACTTGCTTAAAGAGACATAAGGAGATTTCCAGAAAGAAGCGCCCCCAATTTTTCTCGAACCCCGTTTTTTTTACATATTTGGAATGCTTACCAATGTATTAGATCACACCTGAAGTGAATAAGCCGAATACGCCGTCTTTATGTAATAAGATGACGATTTATTAGTTTCTGTCGTGCACGACAGAAAGTCAAAGCATGGTTTTCTATGGGGAACGATTGCAATAGCAGGCAAGTTCAAAGCAAGGTTTGCGGTTTTCTTTTGCACCTGTTTGTCCAATAAACCTTTGAAACGTACTCGGTAGGTGGTCTACAACCGATCCAGTGAAATTTGAGAGAAATTTTATCCTAAAAAAATCTCCTCCTGTCACTTTAAAAGTCCACACACCATGAAATTATGATTACATCTCGATAGGAATCTGGTGACCCCAGGAAATGAACAGTATACCTGTTCGATTTTTATGTGTCTTTATAAAGCAGTGAAGGCTTAAAAACTGCCACATATTTTTATGTATTTTCCTGTAAGTTTCCAACGCCAAAAAGAGCTCAAGTCCTTTACTATAATGTATGACGTAGTGTGTGGACACCGATGACGTGATCACAGTGCAATCGTGAAACAGACTAGTACAGATTGAATCCACGATGTTGGTGTGACGCTGGTATTCTGTGATTGAAGATGAGAAAGTTATTGTTGGTACTTGGTGTATGCCTATGGGATTAATATTTTAAACACTTAGAATTCACTTAAAAGAGTGTGTACCCGCGGCCCTGCCGATTCAACCATGTACTGTGTGTATTGATATTGAAAACTCTTTACAGTAACGTGAATTTCAATTGAAGCTAAGAGTCCCTTCATGATTCTTTCGTACACTCATTATTTGGAAATCATTTTAAGATGTATGAATGTTTGCAGATATCTACTTATCACATGAAATTATATTTTATTTGACCGGGGCATTAACTAGTTGCTGCCCTTCGCGCGATGTTTCTGGTATAGTAATAATTCGTATTTCGCCCTGTGCTTCTCGCGCTGTATAGCAAGCTTCGTTTAGCAAAACAGTTCACTCACGATTCACGATTTATCAATGTTTTATTCATTTATTGTACAACATTTTAGACCTAGGCCAAATTCATTAAATCCTTGAAAAAAAACGACTCTTGCGCATTATCAAGCGTCCAATATAACTACAATATGAAAGGAAATGCGATTTCAGAGCGCGTTCCGTCCATCGTAATTGTAATACAAAAAATACTGGTTTTGGGATCGAATCGACCTGCAAGCAAAACAAACAACGGTTGGTTTGACGATCGTTGATATTATTTAGAATCCCAAATTGCAAAGATATAAATGAATGCTCATTACCATATGACGAACAGAATCGTGACAACCTTTTGAGGTTTAAAAGTATTGTATATATTTACAGACCAAAATTATGCAAAATCTTGAAAAAGGTTTCTTATAAAACTTACCTTTTCACTGGCTTTTACACCTTCGAGATACACTTTATTTGACATAAAAATAGACATACTTATCATCATGTTGGGAGTCAATGTGCTTTAATTAACCCGCGGGCATTCAAATGGGAAGCCGTGGATGGGGTAAAAGCTGACTACTTGATTACAAAGACTGTAGCTGGCATATACTTATCCGTTGGAATTATCTTTGCCAGCAAACATTAAAGATAATGAAACAAGTTTCCGATGATACCACATTGTTAGATATGTTTTATTTACAAATGCAAAATGACGGACACAATTAGGGTCAAGGTTTTTTTTTTGACTCACCATGTACTTCGTAATCTTCATATCTCGGACTTCGGGGGCTGTGGAATTTTCTCAGTGTTGGTTGAAGATGAAAGACCTACGGAAAACTGATTCCGAACCAGTTGTGCGTTGCGTTTAGTAAATGGTATTGACGGTAGTACCTTGGGCTTTACTTAGGTACTTTAATGACGTCACAGCATAGCGCCCAATTGAACAATTTCATTTTGTTATATAGGGGGATCTAGGGGACAATAATCTTTTCGGTTTTGTCATGGTGACTTACCTGTAGCAGTTTGAAAATAACACTTACGGTTTTCGTTTTATTTATATCAAAAGGTCCTTTGATATATAATCATGATTTCATGGTCTGTGGACTTGCACATTTTCGTTCGTTTTTCTCACCACCAAACAAAATACCTTTCAGTTGATAAATCACGATTCGGCTTGAAAGTGACGTGGGGAAGTCCATATAAGGCGGAGATTACCATTATAAATGCTAATTGAACGGCAAAGTATGCGGATTACGGTGGCAATGCTCATGGCGACCCTGAGGACCGATTTATCGCACAAAAGTCAACAGGTAAGATACCACAATTACACATTGATATGGCATTGCCTACTACAGTTGTGCAATTTATAAGGATTCTGTGTCAGGCACGTAAACGGCGGGTGGGGGAGAGGGCGCGGGTGAACCGGAGTTCGTTCGCACCTCCCACAAATTCCACAAAATGGACAAAAGATCCACTTTTTTGCCGAGTATTTTGATAAAACGGTCCAAAATTTAGAAGAAAGTGACAAGAAAGTCCCTTTTTGTGATGATGAGATTTTTTAGGGGGGTTAGGTATTGACTAATGATCAATACATGTATATACGAATCTACAGGTAAACAAATAAGAAGTGTGTAAGAATTTCGTATATAAATAGCAGGTGTATAACATTCAATTGCGTATAAGCACGTTGTAAAACATGCAACCGAATCCACAGTATACAAATCATATGAGCGTAAATACTGTATACAATAATGTTATTAAGTCGGAGAAAGCACTCGAAGTTATTGATTCCTGCTACCCAAATCCCCTCGCTACGCTCCGGGATTCAGAAGCACGAATCAACACTTCTTGTGGCATTTCTCCGTAAAGGGACACATGCAATAAAATATCAGATGATGAAATAGACCCTTACTGAACCACTTCCACAAATTTAAAAATTATTTGGGTGTTTATATTTTGTAAACAAGGGAAACGGAACTAATAGTTTCATGTAAGCTTCACTTCTCAATATCTTAACACAAGCCTGAAGTACTATGTCTGAATCCCCGGTCTGAATGCTTTTGAATTGTGTCACAAAACATGCTAGATACACTGTAAATTCTGGCAGGGATGTCAACACATTGATTTTCTGTGGCAGGGAATTGCCACCGACGTCTCCCACCTCTTCGGTTTTTATGTTTTACGGAAGTAAAATTGTTTGAAGTGATTTCAGTTAGGGCTATTTCATTGTGTCTGAATATTTTTATGCCAATGTGGCCCTTTCACATAAGTTAGCTTGGGTTCTTCTCCTTCTCCCTCCTTAATTCTCTACATGGATTATGTTTTCCATAATGTACTCCGTGTGTAGGTGGGTTTCCTCCTTCTTTGAACTGCATAACAAGGTCTCGATTTAATTATCCACGCTAATGTTAATCATTCAAGGGCGCCAGATGCTGTTTTCTGTCTGGTGTAAAAGGGCTGATGGGTTATTCCCATTGTTTTTCTATTGTGATGATTGCGATAATAAGAGTAATCTCCACGAATGTGGTAAGGTATAGCGTCTCACTTACTCGAGGCCGTGAAAATGTCAATTATTGTTTTGCTCCAACAACTTTTCTCGAAAACCTACTCTTAAAACTAAATCAAACCAGCCAAAACAAACAAAAAAAGAAAAGACAAAAGTCGCGGGTTTTTTTTTTTGGGGGGGGGGTATCAGGCAGTGATTGAATTTTGCGAGGTTTTATTTTTATAGCTCATTCACAGACGGTCAAAGCCCTACAACACATTTTGCGACTCGTAGTAGGCCTACATGTGGAACTGTATTTTTTGTGTGAAAACTTCATATACAATTTTGCAACCAAGGTTTTTCTAAATCAATTGTATGAGGATTCCAAAAATCATGGGTGTAATTTTTTTAAATGTGTTCTTGGATGTATTCTAGGGGAAAGGTTTATACAATGGTCAAAATATAAAAAGGGGGAAACGTGTTTTAAAGTATACCATCATGTTCAGTCAGTATCTTCAAGGACTACAGAAAGGTATAGTTTGCCCCACCCTGAGGGTTATAGTACAAGACTTTTTCAGATTTATCCGTTTGTTTTAACACTTAAGTGGCCAAGTGGGGGTCCATAGTACCCAACATTTGATTTTTTTGCGATTTCTCGGTTACGCAATCAAATTTTAAAGGAGTTTTTGGCTAATTGTCTGATTTATGAATACGCTTCTCCTGATACAAAAAAAATTAAATCCCTCCACGGCTTCATTAGAATAATTAGGTTGGGTCCTAGGACCCCCCCCCCCCCCTTGGGCAACTAACGGAAGTGAAAAAAAATCAAAATATTTTACCAATTAAAACATTAAAGTAATAAATCTGGGATATTGCTTAGAGGAGGCAATTAATTAATAATTAATAAAACTTAAATCAAATAACCTTTTATATGCTATATCATCAATTTTAATTTTGTCATGACCGTGCTCTTAACTGTGTAAGTCTATGGGAAAAACCAAGGGTAGTTTGAAGTTTATGAGAAAAATACAAGATGGTATAAATGTTGCTATATTTTACAATAATATTGTAATTGGTTATTCTAGAGTAGATGAATTATTTTGGTTCAAAACCTTATATTGGAGTTGCTGAGGATGGAAATGTTCTAACCACTCTTTTTCGGAGAGTGACAATTTCAATTGGCCATAGGTCATAGGTCAAAGTTCGGATATCAATTTTTATTGTGGGTATCACGGTGGTTCTTACGTGACCCCCATTTACTTGTATTAGTGGCATGACCAAACTCCCATGGGGAAAGTGGCTATCTGGGTTGGGTCCCTAGGACCCCCCCTTTTTTTTTTTTTTTTTTTTTTTTTTAACGGAAGTGAAAAAAAATCAAAATATTTTACCAATTAAAACATTAAAGTAATTAAATCTTGGGATTTATTTGCTTAGAGGAGGCAATTAATTAATAATTAATAAAACTTAAATCAAATAACCTTTTATATGCTATATCATCAATTTTAATTTTGTCATGACCGTGCTCTTAACTGTGTAAGTCTATGGGAAAAACCAAGGGTAGTTTGAAGTTTATGAGAAAAATACAAGATGGTATAAATGTTGCTATATTTTACAATAATTATTGTAATTGGTTATTCTAGAGTAGATGAATTATTTTGGTTCAAAACCTTATATTGGAGTTGCTGAGGATGGAAATGTTCTAACCACTCTTTTTCGGAGAGTGACAATTTCAATTGGCCATAGGTCATAGGTCAAAGTTCGGATTTTAATTTTTATTGTGGGTATGTGGTTCTTACGTGACCCCCATTTACTTGTATTAGTGGCATGACCAAACTCCCATGGGGAAAGTGGCTATCTGGGTTGGGTCCCTAGGACCCCCCGGGCACTAACGGAAGTTTTTTAGCTTGGGCACTTAAGTGTTAAAAATGGTGCCAAATTGTTCGTCTTACTTGTACAGAAGCCGAAAATATACAGGTCGCGTTGTCAATGACATTATGATGATAATTAAGAGGGCAAATGTGGCCGTGATCCACAGGGTTTATGGGAGACCACTAGTCATATCTGGAAAAGTTCCACTTTGAAAGGTGAAACACAGAATCTATTTACATTTTCTTATTTAGTATGACCCAATGAACGATATAAAACCAATTTCAACAAAATCGGACGATTCTATAAATAATGACCTTGAACTTTCTTGAGCCTATTGTACTAAAACAGTATTGTAAATATGGCAAAGTATACTTTTAGAAACCGTATGAGCAACCGAACAGATTGGTTTAAATTTTAAAACAATTGGAACACTTTTATTGTTCACCCCTATGCAAATTTTGACCCCTTATAAAACACCCAAAAACACATTTAAAACAAATGACACCCATGATTTTCAGATTCTCCATGAAATTCTGTATTGGAAAACATTGGTGTCAAAATTGTATATGAAAAAAAGGAAACCAAAACATTAATTTATTCCCCCATGTACTATCGGGCATAATAATGACATTTGTGATTGTTGAAAACCATCTCTATTGATCGGAATTGCACGCGCATGCATGTTTTGATTATCCTTATTTTAACCTAAATTTCGATTTTACTTTTTACAACCTAAATAATAAATATTATAGGTCGAAGATGCAGTCTCTTTTGCGGAAAGCTGGAACGTGGAAGAGAATTGTAAACCGTCTGCTAGTAAGTCTCTGAAACGTATACTACAATGGAATGATTGTTTAAAAAAACAGGAAGAGGGAAATATTTGTATTATTATCATTCTGATTATGACGATAATTAAGGTGTCATATGAAATACTTTCACGTTAGATTTTGTAGATTGAATGTTTCTCTTTTAAATAAATGTTAAGTAAATGTTGATTTTTTTTAAAATAAAATATTACCAAGAACAGCACTAAAACCATTTGTTGGAATTATTTTTGGATCAAAATATATATTACCCTGCCTTTCTTTTTTGTCAATCAAATTAAGAGAATCGCCAAACCCTATCGACACGGGCCACTTCTGTATACGTTATAGCACATAAGTCAGTGGCTTTAGAGATGGCGTCCCAAATGCTTGCAGGTCATTGGAAAGCCATCTAAAAAGAATATCAGCAAAGGCTGGGCTTGTTTGGATTAATTTAGATTATTTCATGCTGATTCTGAATGCCTTGCAAAATTATGAAAAATGACAAATTTGATCGTTGAGCGACTAGAGTCGCTGGCCGGCCGTGTCCAAAGGATTAAAAACAGATGCCATGATATTGAAATTGGCTACTATTTTCCATACACACAACCAACACATTATAATAATTTTAAGCATATTCAATTGATTTGTATTTATTTTGCTTGCATCATCCATCAACCGAAGGTGGTCGCTTAACCACAAAAGGTATGTTTGTATTTTCCTAATATTTTGTTGTCTTTTATAAGTAAATTTTATCTTGTCCTTCAATGTTAGCAGGGGATCATTCAAAATAATTTTTTATTGATTCCCATCCCATGCTAACCTCCACGGCAAAATGCAGTCTGCTTATAAATCACACCACAACACGGAGAATGCCCTGTTATGTGTTTACAGTGATTTATTAAATGCAGCTGACAGAGGCCATGAAGCTGTGCTCATACTCCTTGATTGTTCAGCTGCACGAGATACCATCAACCATGAGATCTTGCTTAAACGTCTGTCTGAACGATTTGGAATAACTGGTTCTTTTCTAACTTGGTTTGAATCATATTTTAAAGATCGTTCACAGTCTGTTGTTATAAATGATGATATTTCTTCACCCCATGATCTTGATGAAGGAGTGCCACAGGGTTATGTTTTGGGCTCATTGGCTTTCATCATTTATACATCTCCTCTTGAGGACATAATAGCAGTCCATGGCATAAATAGAATGATTTATGCAGATGACACAAACATATGTTGTTTTGACAGAAGATCACATTGTTAAAAATGTTCCTAATTTTACCAGGCTTTTCCTTTTAAATTACGGTAAACTCCAATTATTCAATAATATTCACGCTTTATTACCTATACCCAACATAAAATTACAAATATGTTAAATAATGTTATATAAGTAACGTAATTAAAAATGCAAATTCTTATTTCCCTATCATTTTTAAAAATAGTTTTAAAAACTCTTTTCCTCCTTTTTGTATTATATTTAGTTTAATTTGAAAAAAAATAAATAGTACACACATATATATATATTTAATTTTAGCATCTGCTATCAGTAAAGTCATGTAGTGTAGTGGATAAGGTTTAGGACTTGTAATCTTAAGGCCCAGGTCCGAATCTATGTAAGGTATATACATGTATTAAGTTTATTCAAATGATGATTAAGTAATTGGTGACATTAGAATGTGTACGTTACCATATAAAACAGTGTATAAACTGGTTTAAATCTTTATGTTTTCCCGTTGTTTATTGCCTTTTTTCTCAAAATTGTTTGCCTGAAATATAACGTTTTACAATCATGTGGTAACGTAAATACAACGTTTGTATCATGCCATACCTACAACGTGAAAATTTGGTCAGAGGATTGTAATAACGTTTTAATTGTTAATATTGTTTAAGCAAGTCAAAAGCTGAGATTTTACGCAGTTATTTTACGTTCCCTGCAATGGTTTCGTATTTTAACGGCTCCAGTTATTTTACGTTCTGCACGTTGTGGGTCCCACACGTACATACTTCTTTCAATACAATTTACAAATGAAGAGCGCCGCTCATTACTCTCATTACTGAATGGTGACGTCATATTTCTGATCCAGCATGGGGAGATTTTGGAAATTCCTGAATGTATGTTCATGACGTTCGAGAGACTTTTTAGACCTCAGGTTGTCAAAATTATATTCGCAATGACAAATCCGGTATGGGAAAATCCGGTATGGTCTCGGCTATCGGAAGCTGAAAACAGAATTTAAATAAGAATTTCCGTTGTTGAGTGCTTGTGTTTGTTTTATGTTTGTAACGCTGCGCCATGAGTCAATCCCGGAAATTCAGGGTTGAAAAAGTACTCCTAAAATAGATTATGCGCGATATAATGTGACTAGTGAGATGTACTATCTGTGTCGGTATTACTTAGATCATTCCTGAACCCACAGTATCATCATTGCAAGGTGACATTCACTTTAAATAAGGTGACAATGGAAATATGGATGGCTATTTTCCGGCAGTGGAACCAAGTTTGAACTGGGAATTGCAATGGAGTATTGATTGCTGTCATAATTATATGCGCGGAAACGTGTTTGTGGGCGCGGTCAAGCATGGTTTGCATGACACGTACAATGTACACACATTCGATTGTGTGTATATTTAGGTCAGTCACCCGAATGTACTAACCATGCGCGAATTCAGCGTCGGTGACTTGTCACTAAAATTTTTTTTATACAGGCGTCAATGGAGAGCTTTGTTTGTGTCCCAGCTACCAGTCAAATCCCTGTTTTTTTAAAGGTTTATTTTTAACAGTGTGCATCTGTTATACCTAGACTTGAAATATGCATCAAAGACATCAAGGCATGGTCTACGGCAAACAAACTAAAAACGTCTACCCGAAAAGCTAGTTCAAAGTTTTGTTACATGTCGCCTTGATAACTGGAACAGCCTTCTTCATGGACTTCCTGACTCTCAAATGGCCAAATTACAACGCATTTAAAATTCTGCTGCAAGGCTTGTAACGCTTACTCGATCCCGAGATCATATTTCACCAGTTGGCTACCTGTTTAATTCCGCATTATCTACAAGATTCTTCTTCTCACCTACAAGTGTATTCATGGCTGTGCTTCTCTCTACCTTCAAGAACTTCTTCACGTTTACAAACCTTCTAGAAATCTCCGTTCAAACTCGCAATCATTACTAGTGAACCTTTCAACACAAAATCATATGGCCAACGTACTTTCTCTGTTGCTTCACCTACCTTATGGAATCAGCTTCCACTGCATGTCAAGACTGCAAACTCTTTGATTAAGTTTAAATCATATCATAAGACTCATTTATTTGAAATTGCCTATAATGCTAACCTGTAATCTACGAGGGGTGATTGATAAGTTCTAAGCCTAAGGTAGAAAGGGATATGCTACAAAGTTCAAATTTACACCATCTACAGTTTCATTCTTCAAATGAAAATTCCAGAAGTTTCATGTTTATATCTGTTCTATTTTTTAACTTGCAGGTAATCAAACATTGAGAATTTTGCCGGACCTATTGAAGCAATTTAACCGAGAAAATTTAAAAAGTTGAGGAGTTCCTATTTCATCTTTGGGAAGAGATAGTAGTCAGACGGTGCCAAATTCGGGTGAATAGGCTGGATGTTCTACCAGATTGAAGCCACACTTTTTTTTTTTTTTTTTTTTTTTTAGGTCAGTCACCCGAATGTACTAACCATGCGCGAATTCAGCGTCGGTGACTTGTCACTAAAATTTTTTTTATACAGGCGTCAATGGAGAGCTTTGTTTGTGTCCCAGCTACCAGTCAAATCCCTGTTTTTTTAAAGGTTTATTTTTAACAGTGTGCATCTGTTATACCTAGACTTGAAATATGCATCAAAGACATCAAGGCATGGTCTACGGCAAACAAACTAAAAACGTCTACCCGAAAAGCTAGTTCAAAGTTTTGTTACATGTCGCCTTGATAACTGGAACAGCCTTCTTCATGGACTTCCTGACTCTCAAATGGCCAAATTACAACGCATTTAAAATTCTGCTGCAAGGCTTGTAACGCTTACTCGATCCCGAGATCATATTTCACCAGTTGGCTACCTGTTTAATTCCGCATTATCTACAAGATTCTTCTTCTCACCTACAAGTGTATTCATGGCTGTGCTTCTCTCTACCTTCAAGAACTTCTTCACGTTTACAAACCTTCTAGAAATCTCCGTTCAAACTCGCAATCATTACTAGTGAACCTTTCAACACAAAATCATATGGCCAACGTACTTTCTCTGTTGCTTCACCTACCTTATGGAATCAGCTTCCACTGCATGTCAAGACTGCAAACTCTTTGATTAAGTTTAAATCATATCATAAGACTCATTTATTTGAAATTGCCTATAATGCTAACCTGTAATCTACGAGGGGTGATTGATAAGTTCTAAGCCTAAGGTAGAAAGGGATATGCTACAAAGTTCAAATTTACACCATCTACAGTTTCATTCTTCAAATGAAAATTCCAGAAGTTTCATGTTTATATCTGTTCTATTTTTTAACTTGCAGGTAATCAAACATTGAGAATTTTGCCGGACCTATTGAAGCAATTTAACCGAGAAAATTTAAAAAGTTGAGGAGTTCCTATTTCATCTTTGGGAAGAGATAGTAGTCAGACGGTGCCAAATTCGGGTGAATAGGCTGGATGTTCTACCAGATTGAAGCCACACTTTTTTTTTTTTTTTTTTTTTTTTAGGTCAGTCACCCGAATGTACTAACCATGCGCGAATTCAGCGTCGGTGACTTGTCACTAAAATTGTTTTTATACAGGCGTCAATGGAGAGCTTTGTTTGTGTCCCAGCTGCCAGTCAATCCCTGTTTTTTAAGGTTTATTTTAAAGTGTGCCATCTGTTATAACCTAGACTTGAATATGCATCAAAGACATCAAGGAATGGTCTACGGCAAACAAACTAAAAACGTCTACCCGAAACACGCTGTTTCATAGTTGGGTTACCATGTGCCTTGATAACTGGAACATCCTTCTTCATGGACTTCCTGCCTCTCAAAGGCCACAATTCACAACGCAATTTAAAATTCTGATGAAGGCTTGTAACTCTTACTCGATCCCGAGATCATATTTCACCAGTTGGCTACCTGTTTAATTCCGCATTATCTACAAGATTCTTCTTCTCACCTACAAGTGTATTCATGGCTGTGCTTCTCTCTCTACCTTCAAGAACTTCTTCACGTTTACAAACCTTCTAGAAATCTCCGTTCAAACTCGCAATCATTACTAGTGAACCTTTCAACACAAAATCATATGGCCAACGTACTTTCTCTGTTGCTTCACCTACCTTATGGAATCAGCTTCCACTGCATGTCAAGACTGCAAACTCTTTGATTAAGTTTAAATCATATCATAAGACTCATTTATTTGAAATTGCCTATAATGCTAACCTGTAATCTATGTTGTTTTTGCTATGTATTTTTCTTTCCGTGTTCTTTCTCAAGCGTATTGGGACTTTGTATGTAATGCGTTATACAGAGTGAATAAAATTGATCATGAAAAAAAACCACAAAATTTGACCATGACGTATTTACTCAACTGTGACGCAGTTGATGTTTTCATGATCTGCATATTTTCGACTTTCAATGCTGAACAAATTGCGTAATTTGGAGAAGAAGTAGATATGAAAGATTTTCACGTCTGATCCAGAAAGATTTGTCACCATATTCAGACAAAATGATCGAACTGAAACCCATCTTACTAACTGTGTAAATCCCACTGGAATGGGGTAAAATGGATCAGCCGCGAAAATCTTCCACATCTACCTCATTTCTTCACCAAATTCCTTCATTTTTTCAGCATAGAAAGTCAAAAATATGCAGATCATGAAAACATCAACTGCGTCACAGTTGATTAAACAGGTCAGGGTCAAATTTTGTGTTTTTTCATGCATAATTTGTTTTGATTCACTATGTATAAGAATGGTTGTATTATTATTATTATCGAACACAACAACATATCAATATTAAAGTTTAGAGATTACAAAGAGACCTCTCTCTCTCACTCTCTCTCTCTCTCTTTCTCTCACTCTCTCACTTTCTCTCTCTCTCTCTCTCTCTCTCACCCTCTCTCCTCCCCGCCCTCTCTCCTTTTGAATCAAGCATACCAAAATGATGCCGTGGCAAAACAAAGTATGTAGAAAAAAAATAACATTATAATAAAAATAAATAAAAATACTCCAAAATACGAAAACGTATGAGTCAAGATTGATAGTCCATTTTTGGAAATGTTGCTTAAGTTTGTTATTATGTTTAGCAATTTTATGTTCAGTACTTTGTTTTATTCTCACCAGAGCTAAAATGCGTTAAAATTGGAAGAGGTTTTTCTGAAATTTGCATAAATATAAAAAATAAGACAGAGGAAAAGAAATTTGTTACACATACTCTGAAATATCCCAAATGCCAAACATTTTATCAAATTTAAATTTAGAAAAGGTCAAAAACAGATTAGTCGCTTTATTGATGTCAAAATAAGTTCATACCACTGAAGAAGAAACCTTTCTTACCAATCACAAAATAGATGTAAAAGAGTTTGAGGAAGCTACATTAAATAGTACGGTTTCGGAATCAGTTCTGTTCATGCTGTTTTTAAGAATTTATTACTACAAATGGTTCTTTGCAACAAATTTCAAATAAAATGACCTCAATTCGGTTTCAATTGTACAATTAAAGTTGCTCTTATGACATGAATTCCAATCAATATCTTCAAAAACGTCAAAAAACAATCCATTTATTTTCAACTTCAACTGGGGCCAAAACCTTCAAAATTGAATGATCATATCCAGGAACTTTATCAACTTCGAGAAGTTAAGCAGAAACAGTCTCAAAATGGTCTCTTGAATGTTATTTGAGTTTAGAAGCCAATCCAGAGAAATACTATTGATTAGAAAACCATGCTTTCTCCTTTCCCTAATAGATTTATCATATTCAATGACAGGTCATCAAAAGTCTTAATAAAATTGAACCTCTATCAAGATCTGACAAAGTTTGAATCCTAAAATTATATTGATAATCGAAGGTCTATCATATACACTCAATATAACAAAAAAAAAAAAAACACGTACACATCGTGCACCAAATTTGATATGAAAACTGATATATGCAATCTGTTATGTTTAATAAACGTTAAAAGTGAAGTAGCACACAACCAGAGCGAAATATGTTAATAAAATGTATTAATGATAAGGCCAAGAAAAAAAGTTGTCTCAGAAGACCTCGCGCATTTTGTATATAAAAACTACATGAAAATTCGATATTCCTAGCTTTTCGGTAGAAATTGAATTACCCTCTACAGTACACTGTATGTCTGTGTTAAATTGGACGTGAGTGATTGCTGATATGCGAACTTTACGACGTCATTCAGCAATTTGCAGGCATGTTGGTACTCATTTTGGTATCAATGGAAAGAGGGGGCCACAATTATCTATTGGTACAACTAAATCAGTGCTTTGATATGATTGTGTCGTACATACAAGGAATGTGGTTGGTAATTCTCTTTCGAAGGGGGTGGTTTCATCCCTATCCATCACTTTAGCAGTGCACCCTGTACCCAGGGCCGTCGCTGGACATTTGTTCGTGTGGGGGGGGGGTGTGTGGGGAGTGTAAAACTGAAAAGTTATTGTCCCAGCAGAAGAATCCTGGGAAGGATATGAGCGTTAAACAATGCAACGGCGCGCGGTTCGCGCCCCACTTAAGGATCATCAAAAACTTTCCAAAGCAGATCCTCTTAGAGACCATTTTTTTGATTGCCCGAACCAAACTGTACCAATGCTATTAGCTATTTTAGCTATCAGACCCTTCAGATTGGCACTTTTTGAGGGGTAAATAATAACCAATTCAAAAAAAGACCGGGTTTCTAACTTTGCTCAATGAGAACGAACCAGTATACATGAAAAAGCTTATACTGTCGAAGGGGAGCTACACCTAGAGCGCCAATGTCTTAACGGATAGACTGCAGAAGCAGAGCCCTGCTGCCGGGGTACATGGGGAAGAGCCTCTGGGAGCTCTTGGATTTTAGCCATTAAGAAGGGTATTTTGAAGGGTAAAGTACAGTAATTATTCAAATGAAGAATGGTTAATTAGCTCAAACCGACAGCCGGTAGACCTATAAGTTTCTGGTGCTGGGGGCTAGGGAACGATCCCTTACCATTTTTTTTTTTCTTGAGCCACTTCAGCTCCACCGAAATACTGTGTGTTTTGGTGTTGTATTCCCGTAGGATTTTCAGTGCTAAAATTGATTTTTGTTGCTGTTTGGGTTTCATAGGGGCTAAACTGTAGGATATGATGGGGTGAAAATTTTCGGATTGAGTGACAGACTCCTGACTATTATATTCTTTTTCTGTAGTAATTTGTTAAATTAAAATCTGTTAAATTATATATAAATTAAGAGTGAGGAGAAATGGAAAAGATAATATGAAATTGCCATGTGCTTGTGCAATAAGCATCGATTGTCTGGTTGACTTAGTTCTAAATGGACTAGTGAGTGTAAAAACTACATGAGAAGACATGTAGAAGATGTTCGCAGTTAGAGGATGACAATCGGAGCACAGTGTCTTATCGTCTCCGTTCTAAGAACTGGATAGAGGTTCTTTGTTACATCATAGGAAGTAAGATTGCACACCTGTTGAAGAACAATAGACTTTGTGTAAGTTGCTATGTCAAAAACATATCCGGTGCAGGATGTGGAAGATTTTGGACTTCACTTTAAAAACATGTTTCAGTGCACTGAGAAGATTGGGAAATTTCGACTTGTCTTCCTTTGTTTTGTTGCAGCGTGCGGAAATTGTGTGACAAATTCGGTTGCAAGTATTTCCTTGGCCAGTTGTCAAGAGATTTCACCGAGTGTAGACCTTTCAAACAGAAGGTGGAGAAATTTGCATAACATTTGATTTTATGACATGTATATATTGTATTACAAATCTGGAAAGTTGCTAGAATCGTCAGAGCTGACTCAAATTTTATGCCTTTGGAAAAAACAAAGGGGTACACATTTTTAACATTCCAGCAGAATTTTGTTCTGTACCAGTGACGTTAACTATAACGCTCTGAGTACCTGTATGGACATTATAATTCGCAGCAGTTATACTTCCAGTTGTTTTTCAAGTCTACAAACTTCACATTAGGGCGAGTCTAGACAAAAAGGACTTTTGCGTTTTCGCGAAACTAGTGACCCCAGTACCAGCAAGAATGGTGTCGCCAAGATTTATGTGGATCTGATACTACGAGACTGGTGCGCCACCCAACAAGAACTGTGAACTATATTTAATTTATGAGATGGTGTGTGTTTAATTTGATTTGTAAATAGGTAAGAAACAATAATTTTGTGCATTTTTAATATTTTGTGTATTTTGTGATTAATTCAGATCATATTTAATTTATGTATTAAAATCATTGCTTTGAATTTACATCTTGGTCAAGTCAATCTTCTTACAAATAGTCATTGTGAATTTTGTTTTATGAACCACGAGAGGTTGCTTTTCTGACCTTGAGTACGTCTCGTAACACTGATGCCCCCTCCTTCAAGGGGAGAGATGTTAGTACAGGGTCGCATTGGTCATCCATGAACAAAATGACTCACGACTCATCTGAGTTTTGAGAATATTGCTGTTGAAATCCTTGACTTAAAAAAAATTTACACTTTTCACCAAATCGTCATCCTATGTGCTGTATAGTATGAGGTATAACGGATTTTTGCCTTTTATATGTCGACCATCTAAGAAAATAGTGGCGTATGGAAAATTCCATTATTTTTATATTCATCTCACAGTTTTGAAAATGGGTTTATTGAACTCCTTAGGTTTAGGACCTAACTTTAATAATATGTTTATCAATCGAATTTAGATTGGAGAGTACCCTTAGGAGGTATGTTTAAAATTAGGATAATTTGATATACAATGCCCAATGATTATAGCTAGGAAGAGAGGCACTAATATATTTGAAATTGTCTGATGTTACATTTACAATTTATTTATTTATTTATTTATTTATTTATTTATTATTATTATTATTAACTGTGGGCTTTGACGTAGCTTTGATATTCCATGTTACATAATAGCAAACATAGATTACCCCCTTTTAACTTTGCATTTCATTACAGAAAAGTTAACAACAGGGGGCGTCACTGGTAAGTTTTACACCCAATGCAACCACCCCTTAAAAGCATTTAATGCGGCCAAATAGTATGACTGTCAATCGAATTTCGATTGGAGAGTACCCTGAAGAGGTATGTTTAAAATTAGGATACGTTGATATACAATGCCCAATGATTATAGCTAGGAAGAGAGGCACTAATATATTTGAAATTGTCTGATGTTACATTTACAATTTATTTATTTATTATTTATTTATTTATTATTATTATTATTATTAACTGTGGGCTTTGACGTAGCTTTGATATTCCATGTTACATAATAGCAAACATAGATTACCCCCTTTTAACTTTGCATTTCATTACAGAAAAGTTAACAACAGGGGGCGTCACTGGTAAGTTTTACACCCAATGCAACCACCCCTTAAAAGCATTTAATGCGGCCAAATAGTATGATTGTCAATCGAATTTCGATTGGAGAGTACCCTGAAGAGGTATGTTTAAAATTAGGATACGTTGATATACAATGCCCAATGATTATAGCTGGGACGAGAGGCACTAATATATTTTAATTGTCTGATGATTTATTTATTTATTTATTTATTTACTGTGGGGGTTTGACGTAGCTTTGATATTCCATGTTACATAATAGCAAACAAAGATTACCCCCTTTTAATTTTGCATTTCATTCCAGAAAAGTTAACAACAGGGGGCGTCAGTGGTAAGTTTATGTACCCAGTGCAATCACATTTTAAAAACGTTTAATGCGGCCAAATAGTATGATTGTCAATCGCATTTAGATTGCAGAGTACGCTCAGCAGGTATGTTTAAAATTAGGATACTTTTAGGGAACCAAAAACAAAAACAACAAGAAATTAAATCTCAAATGCATCAGTGAAGACTTTGTTGAAAAAGAGCTTTTACATCTAAATCCAAATAAAAGTACTGGTATTGATTGTATTTCACCAAGATTTTTGAGGGATGGAGCTACTTTTTTGAAAGCTCCCATTACACATATCATCAATCAGTCCATTCAGTCAGGTATTGTTGTTAGTGACTTAAAAATAGCCAAGGTCATTCCTCTTTTCTCAAAAAGAATAAAAGCACCGAGGCTTGTAACTATGGCCAACAATTATGTTCAAGATTGTGGCTTATTTGTTAGACCCCCATATTGAATTTCAAAATAGTCGCCATTATCATTTAGTATATTTTTCCTTGGATTTTGGCTTGTGAGCTACATAGAAAGCACAAAATATGGCATTACCCATATATTTGTGATACCATTTTCAAAATTGCCACTTTCAAGTTGTAGCTCATTTGTTTAGATAGCCAGACATACATGCATTGTAACCATAAAGGTAAAGAGGATAGTCCTGTGTACACAGGAACGAAATGCCCATCTATCTTTTGAAATGATATTGGGCCAGATTCGCTGCACCACCTCTACAGCGAGTCTGACTCAAAGAAAATGTAAGCGAAGAAACGATTACAGATTAATAGGAGCGAGTCAGAGAATGAATTGTTGTGGACATCAAGAGCAAATTTTGAGTCAGATATGACTTTAGATATGTAATACCTCATTAATAGCAAAAGTGAAATATGGTGACACACCCAGACACAAATCTCTATAGTTTAAGAAGATAGGATGGTCCTGAAAAGGATCTATGTTGAGGTGTTGGAGTAGGTCTAGCCAGTAGCCAGATGTTAAGATTAAGAAAACTCCCAGTACGGCCACGATTGATGCAATGAGAGAATATCCATTCTCCACCAGCTGACAAGACTATGTTAATTAAAAGGTAGCAACCCTTTTTGTGAGTAAAATCTCAGTCAAAGTTGAGTTAACCTTCTTCTTGCGTATGAGACAGCAGCCAAATATGTTGAAGTTGGTGGAGCCAGCTCAATGTTGATTGGTTGGGGTTTGAGAAGTCTATATCCACCGGTTGACGAAAGGTAGGGCACTCGTTGAGAATGTGATCCGCAGTCTGTGATGGAGAGCCACATTGGCAGGTTGGAGATGGCCGCAGCCCCCATTGCTGCATATTGCTGTTGAAACGACCGACTCCTGTGCGAATCCTGTTCAAGGTGACTCATTCCTTACGTGGAAGATTGCTACCTGGTGGCTGTTCTGTCATAAGTTTGGTAGTGAATTGGTCTGGTCTTGGGGTATCTAGCCAGGGAGTGTTCCATGTCTGTAAGATGTTGAATGGGGAGCTGGAGAGTTTAGCTGCGTGTCGACAGAAGGGTCTTGTTGTCCAACCGTATTCACCAGTTTATGTGTGTGATGTTCTCTCCGAAGCACTTCTGCAGGTGCAATGCCTGAGAGAACTGGTAGAAACTCAGATGGAGTGGGACGAAGGCAACCAGTAATGGTTCTCATGGTCTCGTTGAGTACTGCGTCCAGCTTTTTGTGCTGGGGCGGCATATTCAGCAGCACTGTAGACCAGAACCAGGGCGGTGATGCGTAGAGTGGATGGGCTAGCACCCCATGAAGATCCAGCAAGATGGCACAGGAGGTTATTCCTCGAAGATACCTTTGCACAAAATGACTCGAGATGCTGCCGATAAGTAAGCTGCCGATCAAGCTTCACTCCCAGATAAGTTGGTGTAGGATTGGTTGGCAGAGGCGCTCCATTGAGGTTGATTTAAAGCTGGCGATGAGTCTCTTTGGTGTTGAGATGGAAGGCAGTAGCGGTGGTCTTGGCTTTAATCAGCTTGAGTCACCAGGTCTTGAGATATGCTGCAAGTAGGGCCATATCTGCAGTAAGTGTACTTTCTACTTCAGTCCAGCTTCTGTCCGATTGAAGAAGGGCAAGATCGTCGGTTTAGGCATATTGTCTAGATGTTGTTGTTATACAAATTGAACAGCATGGTAGCCAGTACTGATCCTTGTGGGACTCCGTTCCTCAGGCGACGCAGTCGACTGCTCTGCCCATCACTGGTCAAAGATACCGTTTGCAAGCATGTTGCATATATGAATTGTACAAGGTGATGATCTGAGATGGTCCTGAGAAGTTTGAGTGTCAAGCCCTGGTGACACACGGTGTCATATGGTCATATGCTGCAGTAAGGTCAACCAAGATGACGCCTGCCTTACGACGACTTTCAAAGCTATCCTCAATACCATTTGTGAGTTTTACAACCTGATGGACAGTGCTCCAGCCACGCCGAAATCCTGCTTGTTCATCAGGCAGATGAGATTCGACGACTGGCTCCAGCCGGGCCAGGATCAACCTCTTCAAGGAGTTTGAAGAAAACACGCAGTAGTGATATTGGGTGGTAGTTCTTGGGGTTGTCGACAGGCTTGTTTGGTTTGGGGCGTGCGATGATGATAGCCCTCCTCCAGATCTTTGGTAAGGACTGTTTGGTAAGGCAACATGTGTAGAACTCCTGGAGCCATTCAAGACATCGTGGGCCACAGTGCATCACGAACTCTGTTGGTATATTATCAGGCCCCTGGGCCTTTCCACTCTTTAGTTGGCTGAAAGCAGAGTTAAGCTCATCTAGTGAGAAGGGTGTTGAAAGTGACCCGTCCACGCCACAGGCTTGACGAAGTTTGTGATCTCTTTTTTTAACAGAGCGAGTGTGATCCTTTTCAATGTCCATTTGAGAGGAGTTGCTCAGCTACGAATATGCAACGTTATAACGGCCTCCTCCTACCTAAATAAGACTTTCTGGTTTCAGTATTTTACCTTTATCGAAAGGTCTGATGACAAATCACAAGTTGGAGGGTCTGTGGGGAGCCAACTCTGGCATTTCCTATAGGTATGGTCTATTTATAATTAACGGTTTATCCCATTCAGTCTGATGACTTTATGTTTTGGTTCGCACATACAGGGAGTGGTTGACGATCACTGGCAGGTGTTCCATAATGCGGATTATAATTTCAAATAATCCCTTCCCCCAGGACAATGGTAGATGGTGTTTCTACACCAAATCCTATAGTATGTTCTTTTGTTATACATACCATTATTTTTATGCGCACGTGTCATCTAGCTAGCTAGATGACACTAACGCAAAATAATGGACATGTATAACAAAAGACGGACAATGATAATGATGTGGGACGAGCGCTAGAGGGTATCATTGGATAGGGGCACCGTACGAGATAATTAGTCGTCGAGTGGATCCAATCGGAAAACATGGGAGGCACACCGTACGAGTCAATGCAAACAGTCAATACAACTGTAGTACCTGTGAATATTTCTGTATTTGATAGAAAAAAATCGTATAACTTATTAAAAAATTGTCCAAGATATTCACCATGTTTTCCATTCTGTCCACAATTAGGAATCTATTTTTGATTCCCAGAACTTTTGGCTTCAAAGACGGCCAGTAGAATAATTACAGCGGCTTCGCACACATGGAATTATTATAAATCCTGGCACTAGTACTATACAGATCTGCCACTCATTGACAATCAAAGCTATAAATTCTAGCTACTTGTTACTCGTGGCTGCTGGCAAATCTAACCACTCCAATCTCTCCTTTATATAATGATGTTCACCAAGTTCTCAAGTCTTTAAAATATAATACCTACAGCATCATGCATAAACATAATACTGCACTGGATGACCCAATTGGATTCATCAAAAATACATCATCGGAATTGCATCACACACTTTAGAACACACGGGGAATACATAATTTACAATTGCTTTGATCTCAACAGCATCAAACAAGTTGACTCAGGTTCTAAATTTACATCTTGAGGCATTTCCACTCAACTTAGGAAACTGTTAGGACCATTTCGCCGATGAGGGTGCTCATTAAAGACGTGCGTAGTAGTAGTGTAGTAAAACCAAGTTTTAAAAAAATTTTTTTTTTTTTTTTTTTTTCCGGTTTGTCCCCGCAACCGGGGGTGGCGGGATTAAACCTCATATTGTAGCAATCGCCCTTGACTCCATCCTTCCACTTTTCCCGATTCAGTGCATCCTACATCCTCAACCCACCCTCCTACTCTCCTCCTCATTTGTCCTCCATGTCCTCTTTGGTCGGCCCTCTTCCTCGAACCACTCACCTCAAACTCAAAAAGCCACTTTTTAAACTGATCCTAATCCTTACTCAGCACGTGCCCATACCATCATCACCATTCGCCTTCGCCAAGCGGTCAGCCGCTCTTCCAAACCCAACATCTGCAATCAAATCCTCAGGTCTTTTCCTACTCCTATTCAATTTACACACACCACATTAGATCTCCATTCAATTGCTTCTCTCTGCCCTTCTCAAAATTCCCCTCTAATTCTCACTAAGGAACCATGTATCACTCCCATACAGCATCACTGATCTCACACAACTACTGTTACTACCATCCCCTTTCATCTCAAAGGAAATCTTTCTCCAAGTACAACTCTCCCACATTCTCTAAACTTCAACCACCCATTACCTTACTCTGGCGTAAAAGCGGCCTTCACATTCTACCACCCGCACTAATCCTGTCACATAGGTATGTGAACCTCCTTCACTGTTTCACTCATCACACAACTTTCCACCTCCTTCCACACCCCTCAACTACCTTTTGCATCTTCCAACACAAAGTCTCTTGCCAAAATTGGGGTCACTCCCTTCATCTTTGTGCAGCTCCCATGGATCCATTTCCAACATTTCTCACACCACACTGAAATTGCCCTCACCCTCTTTCCACAATTCCACATGGGTCAACCTTACTCACTAACACCTCCCCCTCCTCCCCACCTACCATCACACTTATAGTCTTCCAAGGTTTACCCTTCAGGCCCTTACTCTACAAATGCCTTCGTCCATCCAAAAACTTCTCATCAACCCTCCATTGTCTCCAAACATAAAACTAAATCATCAGAATACAGCATCTCACTAATCAACCTTTTTTGCACTCTCCATATTTGTAGTAAACCCACATCAACCACAATTGCAACACCAACGGCGACAACACAGAACTGATGCCACACCCACCTTCCACCTCAAACTCCTCAGACAACTCAGACCCTAACTCTAACTCTTGTTTTGCTCCTTCATACAGACTCATCCCTGCTCTAACCACTTCTTCTGGTCAATACCCCCTCTTCCTCATTGCCCACTCACATCACTTTCCTCGGTACTTATTATCAAAAGGCCTTCTCCAGGTCCATAAAGCAACATATACCGCTTCTTCCCTTTTGCTCGATATTTCTCTTGCATCCTCCTCAAAAATGAACACTATCTATCGTTCCCTTCCCTGGCTAAAAACAAATTGCCTAATCATTTCAATATCTGAGATTCTGCTAATCTCCAGTACCCTCTCCACAATTTTTATCGCATGCTCCAACACTTCACACCCTATACGCCACACAGCTCATGAATCCCCTTTTTCCTTAAAAAATTGGAACTAACACCACTCAAGCCCACTCCACCGGCATTCCGCCTCCATCTAACACCCTCTGACACCAACTCCATCATAAACCAATCCCTATTCTCCATCTCGCAATACTCATCTCAACACTCACTTACGAGGGTCCAGCAGCATTTCCTGGTTTCATTCTCCAATTGCATTAACCACTTCTTCCTGACTGACTCTCTCAACTGGCCCTTCCACCACATTCAGCCTCCCACCTTCTGATCCCATGTCATTCTCTCATTCATGATTCCTCTCCATATGATCTTTCCAGACCATGCCTCATCTTTCTCAATGAAGTTCAACTTTCAAATCAATTCCGCTCATAATGCTTACCCTTTAACATCTTTTCCTTCCTTTTTCTTGCCGTCCTAACTTATACAACCTCGTTGGGTTCTCCCTCAATCAATCACCCCCTTCCAGCCTCCTTCATAGCCCTCGCAACCACTCTCTTTCCTCGCTTCTTCAATATCTTATACCTCACTTTATCCTCTTCCGTACATTTCTCTCATTATTATACGCATCATTCTTTCTCCCTTCGCTTCCTTCACCTCATCATCCCCACCCGTAGCTTTCCTGTCTCTCCTCCCTTCTTTTCCCACACACTTCATCACACGCCTCCTGTAACACCCTTCCTTAAAACACCCCACAGATCGGAACAACGTTCCTCCACAAGCTCGCCACTCTCAATCTCAAAAATTCTTCTTGTCTCTTCTTTTTTCAGCTTCCATACTTTCCTATTCACATGCACTACCCTCCTCACCACTTTTTTCACCTTCCCACTTGTCCACTCGGAACCACCACCTAGTTGTAATTCCAGGGGAATTACCTAACATTTCTTCAAAAACGTTCTCACTTCCTTACCCAAGCACAAAAATCAATCTCTGACTCGTTTCCCCCTAAACTAAAGGTTTTCACTTTCCTTTGTCCTCTTTCTTAAACCACGTATTCGCTATACACACCTCGTCTCATACACAACTCTAAACAGCATCTTCCTTCCAGGTTCTCTCCCCAAACCGTTTCCCTCCGTGAACCCCCAAACCCATCCCTCCCGTGGGACGTCAGGATATTGAGAAAACAGACAGGTTGTGAATCATGGGAATTTACATGTTAGAAGCTGCATAAATTGGCCCCACATGTGCAAAATCGTTCCTAAGAGAGGTGTGCAAATAAACCATTATATCATTGATGGCTACTTTCCGCGTCAAAATCGGATTTGAGTGAAGTTTCAGAGGATTTACTGCATCGTCAGTGTCTAGTTTTTCTCTTCTTGGCCTTTTAATCGCTACAGTTTGACAAGTAATATTTCGAACTTATTTCCTTCTAATATCTTTGAAACTTTTATGCATAAGCGACATTTTGTATGGCAAATCCTGAAAGTTAACCTTATCTCGTGACCCATATTGGACTGCATTGGTTGTAATAAACTTTGTGGCGTTTTCCATTATGCATAGATTTCAACCCTTAGAAATTTTGACTGTTTAATGCATGCCACCCGTGTTTGAAGAAACCGATCGGGGAAATGTCTCATCACACGACCCGCTATAATAGTGCTCATAATTTATGTTGTAGCCTGAGTCCCCGGACCTCATTCATAACAACAAACATTGCGGATAGTCCGACGTTTTCAAGGACTGAAGGATTTAGCGTATCAGTGAACGAAATAATCACATGCTTCAATGGCGAAGTTTCATAGTGCATTCTCTCTGTGCATTATCTAGTGTACACAACAGGTTGGATTCTCGCAATATAGGCACGAGGGGGAATTTCTTATTCTCTTTCAACATAAACAAACTATTTTCCCGGGAAAATCTTTTCTCAAAGAAACCAAAGTTTTAATCACAAAAACGGAGGCTAATATAACAGAAAGCAGACCAGTGCTAAAAATAGTGAGAAAAATCTCAGTAGATTCTAAAGAATAAAGTACAAAGACAAGTGGTTGGAACATTTCCAATATTAAAAAAAAAAAATGTTCCCTTGGATATAGGATACCATTCCAGTTCAGTTCAGTTTATTAACCATCTGAATAGCACATACAGACAATATCAAAATGGTGGGAAGGCCAAAAGAGCAAAGCTCGAAAAGGGACCACCCCATAAATTGTGCAAGACAGCTACACATGTACAAAACAAGACAAAGCAAGTGTATAAACAAGACCAAACAAGACAAGTGAAGGACAGACAAATGTTGGCACTAAAATTTTGGATGTTCAATGGCGGAGCCAGGATTTGAAAAATGTTACCGTGGGGCCGAAAGCTGCTGTGAGTGGCAATTGGTAGTTATACAATATTTGATGAAAGGTTGAAACAATACAATGTCTGCAAAAACGAAATGTTCTTTTGCTGAAAAGGTTCTAAATATTGTGCATTTGTATTTAGGCCAAGCATATTCTTCATCTTGCTATGTTTTTTTTTTTTTTTTTTTTTTTATTTGGCAATTTCAATCAGGAAAAATTTTCAGGAAAATTTTTTTTTTTTTTTCCCCCCCCCAAATCAAATCCAAAGGGGCTCAAATCAGAACATTAAAGGGTTTGAAACAGCAAAACAATTACATTTTTCTATATTTTGGACAACGGAGTCAATTCTCTCAAAATCAATTAGGCCTTACGGGGCAAGATTTTTATTTTCTCCAATCCCGACATTTTCACGGCGGATACTCCAACCGGCCTGTTCGTTCTGTCGTCTTCTCTTCATCCCTTCCTTCTTCTCCTTCTTATCTTCTCTCTTTCTTATTTTGATTCATCACAGGGTAACTCATAGTGTATCTTAAAAATAATTGTGGCAGGTCGACATTTAACACAGTAACACGATTTTATCACTACATAATTCCGGATATAAAATACTGTAAATTGTGTGAAAATAATTTCCATGTGAACTAGTTGTATGTTTAAAAAGGAAAACTGCTGAGAAGGGCCGCCAGAACATATAATATATTTGTTCTTTGTTTTAAAAGCAAGAAAAGAAAACACATGATTATAGCAGAGGTCAATAAACTAACTGACCCTTGTGCACAGCGGGTATAACAAAATCCAATATCTAGCCACGCTATGTGACAGACACAATGGTTGGGCAAATATACCACCACACACTGGAATGGTATATACTACACACACGCTGATAAAATGGGAACATTGCCAAAGAAACAGGAAGGTAAATTTTCTTAGCAACAGCGGCAAAATTGAGCAAAGGCGGCATATGAGCGTCGTACTATTTTATAGTTGACATATTCAACTTAAGAAAATAATATGATAAGTTTTAACAAAATAATTCACAACTTTAATAATATAGTTCCAAAAAGGTATCCGTGAAGTAAAAATATCCATTAACACAATGCATGCAGCAGGGGGGGTTTTGGTGTCTCTTTTCTTTTTTATTATGACAATGTACAATGTGGCAATAATAAAAGGAAAGTGGAATTCAGCGTTAATTCATTCTGCCTCTTTCATCCATCCTTCCTTCATTTCTTCATTCATTCGTTTATTTCTACGTTATTTTAACATGCTTGCTATTGTATACTGATTTATTTATTATTATTTACATTGGCTTCAGTTTTTTGTTGTTATTATTTTTTCGGATATTTCTCTTATGTGATCAGTAAGATCTGGTTTAAAAGATACAAAAATTCCTTTGTGAAAAAAATCCTCTTATTTCCCTTATGGGAGTGAATTTAAAAATTTGACGACAAGTACCACCAAAAGTAGTGCAGTGACGACGGTTTTTGCCCTTCCCATATGGTGCATTGCCTGCCACCCGATATCCAGTATAGAGGTCAGTGGTTTTATATATTATTTCACTCCATCAAACATCGGTTCATTCATACTTTCTTAAACACGTCTCCAGGAGCCATCTTGACGGACGCGAAAAACAGTAGAAATTAACATTTGAACTTAATGAAATAATTTAGGTTTATACTGTGAGCTTCCTGTGTGAGCACGGTGAAAAAGTACAAGTATAAAATTATCGCCCTGCAGAGTAAAACTGAGTGACGGGTGATTGATTATCGATAAGTCGCCGCATTAAAGGCGGACTCAGGAGTACGCGAATTTTAAAAGCGCAGCATTACAGGAGCGCATGCGTACCGCCAGCAACGGAATTATTTCCTGCTGTTTGTCAGTGACGTCATATAACATCATTATTGAACAAATGAAAAATGTCTATGATATTACAGCACATCAAGCCTGTGTGTCGATTTGGGCTCGAAACCAACCACCGTGACTAGGAATTACAACCAGACATGATCTGGTTGTTTATTATGCCATGCATCGATTTCTTTTCTTTAAAGAAATATTAAGGATAATTAACATGAAATAAAAACATTTTATGTATTTGTAAACGGGCATGGTAAACATCGATAAAGTCGGCTTGCGAGACAGAAAATGTGGGGATTTACCCACCTCAAAATCCCTTTGCAACGATACAATTTTTCAGGGTTAAACGGGTTTGCAAAAAGCGCGGGAGCAAACGCAAGGAGCACCGATCCGGGAAATACTGAGCAGAATTGGGCAAATATTTGTCAAGTGGATAACGAAATAGTAGTGAGGTAAAAAAAGGTGAAAAAAAGATTCGAGAGATTTTTTAAACGTTTATACCAGGAAAAGGGTATCAGCTTGGTTATAGTGCCAAAATGATAATATCTATGGTACTCAAAACACTGTCGTGATCTGATTTTGACTAAACATGTAAGTCTAATGGGGAAGTGCACGGGGATTCTTGGAGATTTGGCCCGAATCATGGCTCCAGGAGCAGGTGGTATTTTCAACTCGTCTCAGAGGGGCGCCTATTATTCATTATTGTGGTGCGCTTTATTCCGTTACTAATTTAAACATCGGTGTGAATTTTTTTCTAGAAACCTTTTTCAAAAACTGTAATTTGCGGTAATCAATATGACAAACCACAAAAAATTTTGAATTTCAAAAATTTTGAGAAATCTTGAACAACCTAAAATTTAAAAAAAGAAAAATTTCCAAATTTTTTAAAATAGGTAACTCAGTTATCCACATCCGTTATTCGCCAGTGTTATAAACCACATTTGTAGAGTTATTTAATGCGAGCTGTAGGCAATCAAATAAAGTTATAACAAATGAACTTACTTATTTCTGTCTATTGTTTGAAACTGATTTTGTATATATATTATGTGTATTTGTAAACATATATCAAAGAGGTCTAAATATATTTTTTAAATAAATATGTAGGTTTTTTATGTTTTGTGGCGTCTTTGAATCAAAGGAATAATGTACGGCTTCATTTTTTTCTTGTATTAAAGGTATTGTATAAGAAAAACAAATGCTTCAAATTCACTTGTTCTAATACAGTATTGGGTTTAGGTTGTGTATACTATATAGAAACAAAAAAACATATTCTTTTCTTTTCTAGTTTTCTTGGTTGCAAAATTTAAAGAGAATGAAAACAATTGCTTTTCCTAGATTCAGTTTCGTAAAGTGTGTAAGGAATCGGAGAGTGGGGGTGGTAACAAGGATGTATTTAGTTCACTCCCTGTTGTAATTTGGAGCGAAAAATACACCTAGTTTTCCCTCTTTGGACATTTCTTTTCTTTGTATCAACTTGTTATAATATAAAAACTAAAACGACTATTTCCGTTTTTCTAGGTAGTAGGGAGCAAGAAAAACAAGTTTAAAAAAATAACATTTTTTTAAATGGGGCATTTTCTCTGCTTGTTCAGATAAGTTACGTATCGTTTTCGGCAAAATAACTCATGTGAGTATATGGCATGTTTCACGAAAGTACCAATAGAGTTCCCGACATGGATATTGTTTTTTATTGTAGAAAAAAAAATACAATTGAGTAATTTGATATTGGGGACTACATGTTATTTACTACATAAAAAGTGTTTACATTTTGGAAAAGTATTTTGAAAAGTGTTTTCTCAAGATAAAAAAATTTGTTGCTAATGACTATTAGTGGACGGACCACGGTCTGTCCAATGGTCTGTCCAAAAATAATAACGTTTAGGCAAGAACGTTTAGAGGATATATATGATCAGGAGAGATGCTTATAGGCAAAACACTATCCTGTATTTTGGCATAGTTATAAATATCAAATGTATCAATTGTATTTTTTCCCCTGATAAAATGATTGTCTATGATAAGATTTACGCAACGGTGCTATTTGGACAGCCATTTTTGGGAAACTTTTTCCATCCAATAAACAGTAAACATTAGCAACCTATTTTTAACTAGAAAACACTTTTCAAAAAAATACTCTCAAAATTTAAAACACTATTTTGAGTTAAGGTAATAACAAATAGTTATATATCAAGTTACTCACTTTCTAATGTTCTGTCTGATAAAAGAATATCTATGATCAAAGTTTTTGGGAATTCTATGGGTACTTTACTGTGAAACATGCCATATACATCTAAACCTCCCAATTCAGACCGATTTTTTCATTCCGTCTTACATGATTCAATCAGTGCTTCGTAACAAGGGGGACTAGTTCAAAGTTCAATTTCAGTCGACCGGGGTTCACCAAAGTCCATTTTTTCCACAAAGTGTTGTAAAAATTCGAAAAGTACCATTGCACGATTATTTTGAATCAGCATGAGAAAGAAATCTATTCCAATTAAGTTCCAAACAAGCCTAGTATCGGTCTTGTGAGTTCTTGTGATACTTGCAGATAGATTTTGAAAATACGTATATTGGCGTTATCTGACGGAGATATCTTAGACCCAGTTTAAACCCTCATCTAGTTTAAACGGGTTAGTCTTTAATGAAGGGGATCTTTTTTTGTTACCTTATTAACATACGCGGATTGGCTCGTTTTGCCACCTTGAATGAGAAAAATCCATTATTACATAACACTTTCAAAGTAGGTTGGCCAGATATAGACCAGTTAAACAGCAATGTTTGAAAAATGTTAGGGCCTGGTATTTGAAATGGTCGGCCTGATGTACACCACTGGGCAAATGCAGGATCTGTTAGAGTTTGACTATGGGCCATAACGATTCCAGGAGGGGATCGCAGGCAACAAAAGAAGTGACGTAGGATGTTAACTGGTCTATAAGGTCCCTTCATAAAGGACTATAGTAGATTTCAAATTAAGTGAGACTCCATACATATTTCGATAGGGGGAAATTGATATGGGGTTCAATCCCCGGCCATGCGGATACTAGGCCTTTGTTGCCATTACAAAACATATTGTGTCCATGGTACAGAGCTACTGTACAGAATCGGCTTATTGGAAACTGATGCATTCAGTTCTCTAATGGTCTGTTAATAATAGAACGACTTATGCCATGGTTGTCCCGATGTTAAACCCGCTTTGCTCTAATCTCTTAATACAAGGTTGACCCATTTGTGATGGCCAAATAAAAAAACTTAGTAGTGTTATGTGCACTGATATAAGAATGCATTATTTCTCCAATGTTGTGATAAGGAATGATATTTTGCAGTGTCAAAGATAAGTTATGTTCAAAATAACAATGTTTAATGAAATAATTGCTGGTGTTTTCATCCTGATACTTCAATTGAAACATCCAAGCTATCTTAGATATATAAATAATGTATTCAGGTCAACATTATTTACTAGTTACATTACTATACATTGTATGAGTATCATAAACTTTTTACCTGTGGCCATTAAAATAATTCATCTTACCTCTCACGGTGAATGGACAGACCTAAAACTTTTAATGAGGTCTCACTTATTTTGAAATCTACTATAAGCCTGGTTTAAACC
>JAMKCH010007934.1:0-30726 GCA_023653785.1 Ophioderma brevispina | reverse complement strand
TATGTTATTTAAAACAGCATTTCATTCAAATTGAAAGTTGGCAATAACTTCTTTGATTGAAAACTTTTGTCTTTTTAAAAGAATATCTGTTTATTATTAAGAATGAGACGGCATTCGTCGTTGAGATAGACAATTGAAATAATTCTGCAACGTACGTCCACAACAGTTATCATTGGGAATTTAAAAACCCTCGTCCAACCAAGGGTTTTTGTACTATGTTCACGACCAGGTGGGTGGTTAACCACCCCCCTTGAGAATTCGTTTATAAAGCAACCCGATGCTTATGATTTTGTAAACCATGTGAATGGTATGGTCCTCCTCTTTTCCATTGAAAGTAAGTACCAACATACCCCTAGTAAGCGTCACAATGACGTCATCCCAATCGCGAGTCGGCAAAATTTCGGCAAAAGTGGCTTCTTCAGAAAATCCGAATTTTGCGCTAAAAAACGTAGGAATATCTGATTTTTCATGCGGTGTTTCAGCTCTAAATGATGGCAAATGACTAGTTTTACATAAACATAGAGTTTTTAGAGCCAGACGTGCATGATTGTTTTCAAATGCACCATAAAATATCCTGGGTGTCAACCACCTCCCCCCTACCCTTCGACTTTGAACGCATACCCTAACCCGGTGAAGTGCCTACCTTCACATTTTTTTTTCGCTAACATGACTGACCGGAAATGATGAGAGAACAGTACCGAGAAGCTTTGTTTACGGACGTTTTGGCATTTTAAGCGCACCGGAGCGAAGTTCACTGGGGGGGGGGGGGGGGGGGTATTGGACGAGGGTAAAACCCTGACGATGACCAGCTTTTATTTTTCTGTTGTTTTTTTTAATCGCCCCTGTGTGTACAGTCTGTTAGGAAACTAATAACGTTTTGCAAAAGGGACTAACTAATACTAATACATCAGTAACCCTCAAAAGTACACTTGGTGTGGTACGTCACGGGGGGGGTGGGGGGGGGGGGGGGGGGTTATGATTTGGCATGAACACCAAATGCATTTGAATAGAATTTTCCGGTTATACTTCTGGTTCAGAGTGCTACTTCAAATGCAAATTGTTCAAAATTCAAAAACCTGAACAAAAAATCCTGTGGCGAGTGGTGACACACTCGCAGTTCACTGAGCAACAGAGTTATAGTTTCCTGCAGCCATCTTTGGGCAGTTCTCTACTTACCGTGGGATATTTCAGGTAGCAACACTGTAAAAGATCCACTGTGTTTTTACGGTGAAACCGTAAAAATACGGTATTTACATTTTACGGTTGACCGTATTTTACGGTGAATAACCTTGTAAACCAACCATAAAATTAAGCGTTTCGGTAAATACGTAAAATTACGGTAACCGTAAAGTTTACGGAAAATGCTGGCAACCCAGTGCCGTAATTTTACGTAACATGCCACGGTCACCGTAAAATTTGCATGTAAATAACCGTCATATTTTAACGGTTTCACCGTAAAAATAATACGGTGATCTTTTACAGTGAAGGTCTACTTTAAGGAGTTGTCAACTGCCTGAGCAGTAGCTAGCGTCCAAACGCAGAGCCTCTAGGACTGAGCCATTTTTTATTGGACGCGGAAGAACTTTATATCATAGTCTTTTTTATTGATCACTCCGAATGGCTCAAAATCCCTTCTGATATTTTCAGGTAGCAATTTCAATGCTTGCAAAGAACCAGGGTGCCGTGCTTCCAATCACTCTGTGTTTAACACGAATTGCGCCAGGTCTTTGTCATGTGCCATTTTCAGAATTGAATAAGAAGTTTCAAATAAGCACTCAATATCGGTTCTACAAGACTCTGGCCATCATGTTTCCACAGCACAGACCCATTCCGGGCCGTAATCCAGGGGGGGGGGGGGGATTGGGGTGCGTTGTACCCGAACCATATCCTCCAAATTCCAAAAGTCCACAAAAAGATGTGGTGGCGAGCGAAAGCGAGCTAAGCACAATAGAGGTTTTATATGCTTTTTCTTTTGGTCAAAAAAGGGCATTTGGGCACAAAGGTCCACTTTTGCTAAATTTACACACACCTCCTAGGTGAAAGTCCACATTTTTGGGGAAAAGGGGCCACTTTTGGAAAAATCCGCCCCCCGAAAAAATCCTGGCTACTGGCCTTGGTGGGAGGCAAGCAGTGTACGTGTTCATACTGCTGTTACAGTCAACCACGGAAACTTCAAATCTGCTCTTTCCTGTGTTTTTTTGTTGTGTTCATTTTTGTCTTTTTCTTTACAACGATTTAATCTACTGTGCGAGTTCTTGATGTGATTTTCTACAGTTTTGAACATATGAAAGAAATGCCAGTGCTTCAAGTATTCTCCTCTTGCATTTAGGCGGTATTCTGTGAACTTGTTTTTAGTACATTGTAGCAGTTTCGATAGTGTCCGATTCAAGGTATTTGGACTCAATTGTTACAAGATCCCTTCCAGAAACCCTAGCCAATATCTGGGGTATCGTTGTAGAACTCCTCGCTCAATTCTCATTTTTATCCAACGCCATTTGTTTTCATTCATGCAAATTGCCAGAAAGTTTGAACATAACACACTTTTTTTGACAGGAACGTCCAGTGGATTGACTTTTCTTCTGCTTGACCATCATTTTATGTACGTCTTTTTTGTAGATTGCTATTATTTTATTGTTTACAACTTGATAATAAATATAAATTTATTTTGGTTGATTACCTTTACCCTAAAACCTCCGTCTGTATTAGTATGTTTTTGATCTTGGACCAGAAGCTATTAACTTTTTTAAAATGTTATTAATTAACAAATATTTATTTAATAGTTATTTATTCATTTTTTTATTATTATTTGGGCTGTGATTTGAGGAACCATTTAAGATGGAAACCTTGTGCCATTTGACAGGATTTTGAAAGACTTTATCGCTGTTTTTCCAATCTCCGCCCAACGTACCGAGACTTGCCTGAAAAAATCGGCAAACGTCAACTTAGTACAAACACTAACCCTGTCGTGATCCATTGTTTATAACTCTCTGCAAGCAATACTTATTAAACATCCACTAAAAAACAGCTTTCACAAAGTATCCAACAAACCGCATACATAATTGGGGGATTATAGTTTGGGTGGTACTATACTGCAAATTGACTAAAATATTAAATTAAATCGAAATCGACACTGTTGGAATATGTAGGAATAAGGGTAATTGTTCGAATTAATAAGGTATAGTTCACAGTATCTGGGATCTATAGTTTTATTACAATAGCACGTACGTTAAATTGTGTCATACTAAATTGTAGATTGATATTCTTTGTTTGACAGTGTCAATAAGACTTAGATTTATAGTTATGACCTCACATACCCCGTGACATATGCATAATATCAAACAAAATACCATATTGGTGCACCTATATTTTTGGCTCCTATACCTAGCCGACATTTACAATTTATAACAAACGGGTAAATCTACAATAGGCTAAAATGTTCCCCTAGGACTCAGGACTTAGTATCTTACTCCTCCCCCCGTTAGTGGAACGGCAATCATGTCATACACGCATTAGTTAGATGTTAAGGGGAAGGGGGGTTGTCAGTGAATAACAATTCATTTCTTATTGATGTATTATGTAATTATTTACATTTCTAAAGAAAATGTCAATATGGTTTGAATCTCACAATCATACCTAGTTACCAAAAAATGTGTTTAAAAAACAGATTATTTCTTGAGTGCCTAAAGGTACGAAATGAGACATATTTTAGGATACATGTACCAGGCCAATATGGTCAACGTGGGCAAATGGGTTAAGATTAAAATCTGAGAGCAACTCTTGCATTTCTGCTGTTTTATGAACAAGAAAGAAACTTAACTGGCAAGGCGTGTAAGACATTATGATGGCGTATTCTCCACTGTCATGCAGTTTGGGCTTTTCCAAGCGTTACGTTCACATTGGAAAGACACCACATCAAGTGCTAATGTTAATGTGCTCAAAAGTTCCTTAAATGCTGTAGTTTTGCTAATATAAATTTGCCATTCAACATGGTTTGAATACAACATACATGTTTTAACCAGTTTAACACTTATTTTTCATTACATTGCAATGGTTGACCATGTTGTCCATTTTTCTAGAACCCATACTCCCGTTTCATGTGTCGTGGTGACCCAAATAGGACACTTTTTCTAAAAACGTCATATTTGTCAAAAATTAAGAAAAAACCAAATTAAAAAAAGGATTCTCAAGTGTGTTCGAGGGCGCACAACACAATCACTCCACGTTGGTGTATGGTAGTGTTATGGCGTCTCGTATCGTCAAAGGTCTAAATACCTTTTCAAACACAATAATGAGCCTTGTGCACAAGTAATCTGAATGTTACAATATACAGAAATTTAATGATTTTTAAAATTGGTTAGGTTCAGAATTGGTATGTCCAAATACGATCTTACATATATATTACATTACCCACAATAATAACACTATACTAGTTCAGATTCAGACGACGGACGGGTTTTTTTCCTCGACGACACTCAAGATTCCCCAGTAAGAAATCAGGTTTTTTATACCACCTATCATCTGGCCGCGATGTCCTCATTTAGGGACCACAAACTGGAATCTCGTTAATGATGACAAAACCTGAAGCTCTTTTGGCTTAACAGACGACAGCAGACGGTTCATCAACTATCAACCCTGTGGCAATCCAAAATATATATATCCTGGCACGATTAAGCAACAATCTACCATTATTGTAGGTTAAACTAGCTATTGCTATAACTTCTGTATAGCTCCTGATTACAACTGCTGGTAGATTTAACACAACCTCTTGCAACTCTGCTTTCACATCATTTTTCACCAGTTTCCCAATCTTAAAATAGATCTTACCACAGCATCATGCATAACAGAACCTTGCACTAGCTGACGCATTTGGAATTCAGCATAAAATTACATCATCTGAATTACAATCACTTCACATATATAACTTATGGGGGAATCCCCAATTTGTTGCAATGTTTTGATCTCAAATCATAAACAGTTGACTTCCGATTTCTAAGTTTTCATCTTGGGAAATTCCCATTGGTTTCCCTTGTGCAATCTAACAGTGCATCGTTGGCACAACAAACTAGGGACATCCCCTGCTCCCTCTTTTTTTTTAATCATAAACAAGTACTTTTCCGTGAGAAATCTTTTTCGCCAATAACATTGAGAAATCAAAGATCTTTAATCGGAAGTGGAAACCATATAACAGTAGTTAGTTTTCCGGTAAAAACAAACCAAACCGTGTGAGGCATTTTGCAGTCCTTTGGGACCGGTTTGCCAGGAGGGTGGTCTAATTATAAAAAGTATAACTTGATCACCGCTGAGATTATAAAAATTTTTGAAATTCGATTCTGTTCGTAGAAACTAACCCTCGACGGGGGTTATTGTACGGAATTAATCTCATCTGTACTGTTGTGGGTCGGCTTTACAATTTCCGTACATGGTTTGTCCAACATCACAACAATTGTGATTGGCTAACTTCGAACCCGCGGGAAGAACCCAAGGATTGGCCGGTGTTTTCCAACCATACACTCTTTTATTTCCTTGTCTATTTAGCCCGAACTATGGCTCCAGGCGGACCATATCTCCTTTTAACACAAAAAAACAAACCGGTGTAAAGAACTGGGTGTCCCCGGACTTAGCTACATTGCAACATGTAACGGATAACTGACCTTTACAGAGGCCCTTTTGGGGACAGTGCTGAACAAATGAGTCCTACAGGCCAAAATGCCTGAAAACAGAGATATTTTTGAACATGTTAAGGTCACACCATGCTGGGCACGAAAACGTAGGTCATATGGGTTAAGATTAAAACACGAGAGGCAAACCTCATTTGGGCGTTTTTATGAACATGAAAGAATACTCTTCAATAGGCAGTTGGTTCGAATGAGGATGGCGTATCCTCCACCTTCATGCAGTTTCCATGGCTTCCAGTGTTACGTTAGTTTCAAATAAAAAGACACAAATCAATGCTATCTATGTGCTAAATTTATTAAATGTTTGTAGTTTTTTTTTAAATTAAAAAAAAACGCGTGTTTTTTTGTTTTTTAACATGTTTTAAACACTTATTTTGCAATTGTTGACCATTTTGGCCATTTACGTAGAGGCTATGGGGTACAGTGCTGGAAACAAATTTCTGCCTACAAACACATAGACAGATGTGTTGGTAGGGACACTCAGTCACACGACACTGTATTATATAAGACAAACACCTTTGGAAGTAGCAACCTATCTACATTATGCACCTATCAGGGTCTTGTTATAAAGGTGGTCGAAAGTCTATCTACTTTCCATCACAATTCAACATCTACGAACCATTCTCAACAATGTTTCATGAACGTCAAAATTGCGTGTGTAAAAGACTTTTGATATTCACAAGTCATAGAAACATCCGTCCTCCCAATCCCGGTCAGCATTTAACGTACGCAGGTCTGTGAAGTAGATTAATTAAAGATCACGATTTGTTTCCAATGCGAGTCGCTGTAATTGCGTCCCAGTCCATGTTCAACATTACAGCTTCATCGCAAATTTTCTACATCAGGTTTTCTCCATAAAGTGCAGATATTCTTGAACCATTTCTTTTCGGCGACTTTCTTGAAATTTATTCCATGTGTCAGAAAATCAAGGAGCAAATCAACGGTCGTCATTCCCTTGCTTCGTAACATTTACCAACGTCTACGCTCACCGGTTGTGGGTAAATGGTATACTTTATATCTCGCTTATCATAAGCTTGTCGTACTTCCCTTCCTCCGTGGTGACGTAGTTAATGAAATTTTTCTCCCCGTCTTTCTCCAGGAGGTCGTGAGCTTTGAGTGAACTTGATGATCCCGCGTTTGGTCCTGCAAGAGATAGGTTTGAAGAAAAGAAAATTAAATGGTTTCCACAAGGTGCATACAAAATCCGAATGAAATTACGATTTATGTTTCGATTCGACGGGCCGATGTTCAGACTACAAAAATGTAAAAAAGTGGCAAATATCACTCTCGTTAAAGAGATAATGTGTAAAATCATCCCCAAAAGAGTAAATTCCTTCCAAAGAGTTAAAAAGGCATATGGGGAAGAGAGAAAGAGAGTATAGTAGCCACCCGCTTTCGTCCTCTACTCCGCCATTGACCTCCCTCCATATATTGTGTTCCTTTCCATTCAAACACACTCAGGGGCGGATCCAGAATTCTCAATAGGGGGGGGGGCGCCTGTCACTATTCGCTTTAAAATTTTCGGCCGCTTTTCGCATCATCGCCGGAACCCATTTTTTTTTTTTTTACTCGGTTCAAATTCTGAGGACGGGGGAGGGAGTGGCACAGCCTATAGTGTAAATTTTAGGCCATTTTTTTGCCGACAAACTTCTTACAAATCCACTGTTAGGTATTTACCCAATAATAGATCCCAATAATCTATACCTAATGGGTAGCCCCTTTTGAACACCCCTTTTATTGCAACAACTACCTTTTATACAAATTACCAGTTTTAGTCAGTTACCAATTATAGAATCCCAATAATCTATACCTCCAGGTAGCCACTATAGTACTCCCCACTGATACCAAAGAGTTCTATATACCAATATAGAAGACCATTAACAGCATGTTTGTAAACATGTTAGAGGAGCCCTGGTAGCTTTGAACTAGTTCGGGCCTGACTGTTACATACTTCTGGTGCAATTGATTGTATCTGTTAGAGTTTTTAATACTATGGGCCATAACGATTGGCAGGCATGGTATTGGCATCCCCACAAAAGAAACTGACGTAGGATGTTAACTGGTCTATAGATAAAAGAGGTAAAGCGGTTACTTCATCTTTAGAATTTCATCGTCTCGCATGTTTTTTGCCGACCACAAAGAAACATAGAGTACCAACATAGAAAGCAATGGCTGCCTCCGCTTCGTCCACATACTGGGGGGTGCCGCTTTGCATATCCACTATCGTATTGATACAAATTGATGTGTGGTAGAGGTGGCCAGGTATAAAAATGGGCACCGGGATCATTGTGCGCAGAATACTCCGTTTGGTTTGCCAGAGTGCAATGCGCGCGTAGGTGAAAAGGATGTATTCATTGCGGCGGTTGATTAAATCAAGACCTGACGTGTCCTTGATTGTTTGTGTGGCCATGGGTAGACAAAATTTAACCACCCAATAGCACACCAACATCCAACAACGGATATTTTGCCGGATTGTGTGTATCGAATTTACATTATGTGTAGGATACAAGCACCCACTAAATAAGTAATTCCGTGCAATGAGTCAAAATTGCAGCCGCCCACACGGACTAACTTAGTTTTGAATGGCTTCACCCCTTGGAATTACCCTAGGCTGATAAATTTACCGTAAGAATACCCGTGTCTAACCTCTTCCTCTTTTAAGTAGATACCTATAAAGGACGATGAATCACAATGACCACAATGGACCCGAGAAAGAAATCCTCTGATCAGCGCAACCTTGCAGGTACAATACCTGTGGTAAGTTGAACGAATTTTGAATTGGGGGTCAATCTCTAGAGGTTTTAAATACCAATATGTGTTTCCCAAATTGAGATTAAAACATAGAATCCATCAAGCTTCAATATGAAATTATTTGCACTACACACAATCAACTTGACGTAATTCAAAATTTTAGACAATAAATCGCCTGAAATTGTCTCCCCTATGGGACAAAGTAATCGCTGCCTAGCACGACAACACTTGGCCTAAAGGCAAAATGGGAGAGGTGGGAGGGAAATTTTTTGAGAGCACCAAAAGCGAGGACTCTACTCACTGACGACGGAATGCGCTATGAACAAATTGAAAGGATACTAATGCCTGCACAAAGCACGAATTAATATCTCCCTGAACAAAGGGCATCCACTCGGATTGGCCAGGGCTAGCTCGTTTGCTAACACGCTAAAGATGTACAAGTGTCAACAGCACATAGGGTAACCCTTTTCTTCAGTAGGGGATAAAGTTGTTTATTTTCAGACAAGCTACATAAACGTTATTATTTTGGGCTTACGATTTCTTGTCTTTGGTTTACGATTTCTTATCTGGGATGTACCTTTGAAAACCCAAGATAAGGCTCAGACTTCTTTTCTGGATGTATCTTTGTAAACCCATGATAATTTCCCAGAAAATAAACGTAAACCTCGGATACTGTAAAAAACAACCACCACAACAACGACAACAACAACAATGAAAATAACAATAATAACAACAATAATAACAATTTCAACTTTTATGTCTGACGTGAAACCCAAACCCTGTTGAGTTAGAAAATGTTAAGTTTTGAACCCAGTGAATCGTGTCTAGACTTCATGGAATTACGAATTGTTACATTTATGTAAGATTTTTTTGCAATATTTGAACTTGTTTATATTTGAAGGATTGTTTAGTATTTTCCTGAAATAATAATGGCATATGTAAGCCTATCTTGTATGATAACAACCTTACCTGATGTTATATTCACCAACATAACTCCGCCATTTTCCAATTTCTCATACAGATAAGCTAAAGTTGTATCGACGTCCTCTACATAGTAAAGAGTGTGGATCACGTGAATAAAGTGAAATTTTGTGTCATCACCGACCTTCTGACAGTCCCTATGGTAGTCTTCAAATGTTTGTTGACGCCAATCAAAGACAACTCCCGACAAAGATTCCTCCTTTGTTTTCACCAGACTGCGATACTTTATTAACATATGATCCGATGGTTCGACGACACGGTTAATTATCTTGGGGTGTTTGGGTAGGAGTTCTCTCAGCATGGTACAATCTACTTCACCTAAAATGTGAGGAAACAAAGTGATGGTTTCATCGTTATATCATCCTCTATCACAAAAACCCGATTATATTGGTGGCGTAACCCAAATGTGCGAACCCCAACACTTTTGGTGGTATTATGAAGGGAGTCTAACTTTAGACCAGGGTTTAAAACACAGGGTTAGTCCTACAGGAAGTGGACCTTTTTCCTTCCAAAGACTCTAAAATGAACTGTATCGGGGAGAAATTCCTCATGGAGGGCTGGAAAGCCAACTAAAATGAGGGAATTTTTCTCATTCGTTACATTGAAATTTTGGAAAAAAGGTCCACTTGTGTCGGAAAACCCTGGTTTCAAACCAGGACTAACTAAAGTTAGACTCCCTTCAGGCTACCAGCCTTTATCTTTGTGACTTCATTAAAGGTTTTCGACGATTATTCAATTCTATTCATTTTAAGTCGTCGTATGCAAATCCAGGAATAAACAGGTACGACTTCTACGAAACGTTGATTGAGGCTAACATTTTTGCATGACCTCACCTGAAGGTCGATTGCCATCCGTAAGATTTAGTCGTTATTTGGTGTGAACCAGGTTCCTAAGAGTAACCTATCGCAAACATCTAAAGCATGTGTTGTATGGCATGCATGTTTGCATAAATAAGAGCGCGTGATTGATCGGCGCAGCCTCCTAAAACGAAGTGATGTTGGTTAGATTGAATTATACAAATGCAGTGATACAAACAAGTCCCCAAAATAATATATCATTCAGGCAGAAGTCAGAGACACAAGCCCACTTAATCTATAGTAGATTTCAATTAAGTGAGACTCCATACCTATTTCCATAGGGGTGATGGTTCAATCCCCGACGGTTCAAGTGGAGCTAGGCCTTTGTTGCCATTACAAAACATACTGTGTTCATGGTACAACGTTACTTTACAGAATCGGCTTACTGGAAACTGATGCATTCAGTTCTACAATGGTCTGTTAATGATAGAAGGACTTGTCAAATCCGCTTTGTGCTTATCTCTTATACAAGCTTGGCCCACTTTTGATGGCCAAATAAAAACTGTGTGTATTGAAATAAGAATAAATTATTTCTCCAATACTGTGATTAAGAATGATATTTTACAGTGTCAAAGGTAAGTTATGTTCAAATAACAATATTTAATGACATATTTGCTGGTGTTTTCCTCCTGATACTTCAAATGAAACATCCAAGCTATCTTAGATGTGAAACAATGTATTTTATGTCAACATTTATTTACTAGTTAGTAGTTACATTAATATACATTGTATGAGTACCATAAACTTTTCTACCTGTGGCCATTAAAATATTTCCTCGTACCTCTCACGTTGAATGAACAGACATAAAACTTTTAATGAGGTCTCACTTATTTTGAAATCTACTATAACCCATTTTTGCACCTTTTTATGTACATCGTCAGGTTAACAGTGATGATACTCATTACATTTTTTTTAAATTTACTAAAAGGGGACCATTTGCAAATAAAGAACTTTTACATTATAATCCACTATTTCGTCCTCATCTTAAAAACCGGTGTGGCAGGGAGATATAGTCCTTCGGGCTCACAGTCCTCGGGGGGAACAATGGTGAACAATAGGGCAATCGATTCAGTTGGACTATGGTGGTATTTTGCACAAAAAGTTCCGCTCTAGACTAGCGTGTGTTCTAGGTGCGCTCGGGGTGCGTTGGGGTGCGCTCGGGTGCGATCGTTTTTGACACTAGATTCTTTCTATTAACGGAATAAATGCATTTTAGTGAAGGAGTTATTCCGAAAAGAGTAGAAAAGAGAGTAGAAAAAGAGGATTTTCCTAGTTTAGTACGTCGCATGAAACCCAAGCGCACCCGGACTCCCGAGCGCACATAGAGGGGACTTTTTGTGCTAAAATACAACACCATAGTTGAATCTTCACGCCAACATTAGTTTCACGCTTTATTCCGTTGTTTTTTCGGGGGTCTACGGAGCACGGACTATGATACCTGCCGCGGACTATGATTACTTTTCACACCGGGATCAACACGTACCTCCGAAATAAAACCATGCTTGGACAAGCATGAAGTGTGGACGAATAAAGAATCAAGGATATTTAATTCAACGATATTTTAGTTTTAAACTGCCCGGCGCCACATGCGACGAAGGAAAAAACTAAACCATACATAAACACATTGAAAAGTGCATTTCTTCAGGGTGGTTTTCTGACACCGAAAAAAAAAATCTTCCAAATAGGATGCATATGACTGAGTTATGGCCGATAAGAATTTGACCACTTTTTTCATTTTATCCACGGATTGTTGTTACTGTTTCAGTAGTCCTTAGACAATTCACATTCTCCAAGCTCATTCTTTGTTATGGTTTCTTTTGTTTTTGCGAAAAGTCAGTCTGATATTGAAAAAGTTAGTTTCAATTATTAGAAATTACAAGATCTTTCCTCTTCTTCTTTACTGCGCTGCTCTTGCCCACCTACCCCCCCCACCACCCCCCCACCCACACACACACAAACCAACACCCACACATACACCCCCCACACACACCACACACCACACGGGAGTTGGCTGCCTATAAGACGGATACAGGCTTGCGGTCTCTTTTCCATTTCAATTAATCGACTTCTAATCATTCATGTCCTTCGGATGCTTGCAACGTGGTTATTATGTTGCGAAGATCGCTAGACTTCGCCATAGGGAACATTAAAGAGTGAAGTGTATGTACAGGAAACACCATCAAACTTGTAGAACTTCGCAACGGAATAACCACTGTCTTTGCAAGCTGCGACGGACCAAGAATGATTAGAAGTGCGATTATTGAATTAGAAAGAGCGCGTCGTACCGTCTTCAGGGTCTTCGAGATAGCAATGGGGGGGGGGGGGGGGGGAGCAGCAGCGCAGTAAAGAAAAGAATGACGGCAAGACCTTGGAATGTTCTAATAATTTGAAAACTAGTTTTACACTCGTCTTACCAAGCCTTGTTTTGTAACACGGTTTTTTCCCAAGGGGGGGGGGGGGCACACCTCCTCGAGAAAAATTTGTTATAAGCACCCAATGATTATGATTGTTGATACCAATGGATAGCTATGGATTCCTATCTTTCCATTGATACCAAACCATACGAGTACCAACATACCTATATGGCTCACCAATGACGTCATCAAATCCGAGAGTCGGAAAAAAAAATTTGCATTTTCCACCGAAAAAAAAAATTAGGCGGAAAAATCATTTGCGCTAAAAACGCAGGAATATGGAATTTTTCATGCGGTTTCCGCTCTAAATGATGCAGTTGACTAGATTTACCACAAACATAGAGTTCTTTTAGAGTGCATACTGTGCATAATATTTAAAAATGCAAAACCAAAAAATATCTGGGGGCGACCACCCCCCTCACTTCGGACCTTCAATTTGACCGGAAGGATGAGGAGAAACGAGTACCCTAGAAGCTTTTTACGAACGGTTTTAGCATTTTAGCGCCACCGTTCACCAGGGGTGGTACCCCCGCCCCCCCCCCCACGGTAAGACGAGGGGTGGTAACCAACCCCCTCACTTGGTTAAGACAGCTCAGGGAGGAAGATTAAAATGAAAAAGTGCGCTATACAGATGTTCAATCGGCCATAATTGGTCAATTGTGTACTTTTGGAAAGATGTCGGAAAACCTAAGGTATAAAAGAATCATTGAGTACATATGGATATGGAATGGAGTGGAATTATGTTAACCATAAAAAAAAATGAATAAAGACAATTTTCTCTGACCATGCGCTATTTGAAATTCGCGATAGTATATGGGATATGTATATGTGTTATGCGATACGGACGGCACAGTCGCGTCATACACCTTCACACGTGACACTTATAATAATGTGTATTTTTATCGAGCGACATATCCACGTAAACGTGCTCAAGGCGCTGTGCGGCAACCATGAAAGGCGCTCAGCACATCAGAGAAACCATAATACCAGAACAGATTTATGCCAATAAGCTCGATTTTAGAAGCAGGAGGAAACCGGAGTACCCGGAGAAAACCTTCGGTTACGAGTATGGATCGAGAAACCAAATTCACATAAAGCCATCGAGAACGAGCCCCTGCCGGGGATCGAATCCGGGACCTCATTGTGAAAGGCGAGGGAAGATACGCTGCGCCAACCCGATCTACTGCCTATTCCCAGTACCCATTAACAAACCCGATCTACTGCTTATTAATCCCAGTATACCCAATAACAAACCTGATCCACTGCCTATTCCCAGAATCCGTAGTTCACCATCCACCGAACTGTGCTTCAGTTTGCTTGCAACAGCTTCTAAAAACAACGAACTCCACTTTTCATAGATATCGTCTTCACGGGATTGTTCCTTGAAGACTTTGAATGTTTTCTCATAGTGAAATAGGTCCGTCGGACTGTCCGCATGTTACGCGTGGCCATTTCAGTAACAGTTTCTAGAATCAAGTGAAAAGAATTGAAAAAAAAGTGAAAGTTTATAAAGGAAACAATGACCTTCGTTACTGTTTGAGTCACATCCACATAGGCGCTGCATAGCTCATACAAAAGCAAACTTAAGTTCCATCCGTGTTTTCCAAATTTTTGGATGTTTAAGTATACTTTCGTAAGAGTGGACACTGTGAACTCATTAATAAAGGGGAACTCAAATGAAATAAGTTGAGGGTATTTTGGTGGGGTACTTGGTATCATTTATATTACAAATCATGCATTCAAATAAAAGCCATTTCAAACTCTTTATATTTAAAATCAAATTTGTCTCCTCTCTTCGTAGAATTTCACAGTTATTTTTAACATTCATTTTCAATTTTGAACGGAGCTTGAAAAGTATATACTCAAGATTAGTGTCGAGGTGTGAGCAGGAGATATGTTCCGCCGGTCTCCCAGTCCGGGAACAATGGTGAACAAACAATAGGGCAATCGATTCGTTGACTCTTCACGCAAAAACATTAGTTTCACACCTTTTATTCGTTGTTTCCCCCCCCCCCCCCCCCCCCGTCTATGGAGCCGGACTGTGGGTTCTTCTGCCGGACCATATCTCCTTTCACACCGGCAATCTTGTAGTTTTTCCTGTGATTGTACATTCGAACCCCTCCACATCACTGCAACAGTTTTGAGAAATATAGCAGCAGAATTTGATTAGTTAGGACGGGAATTGGCTTTCGATTTCTACCAACAGAATGTGCACAACGTATTTGTTTGTTCTGTGATCTACAAAGCACTCAAGTTGAAGAACTGAAGTTATGTAAAAATGACTTAACCAGGATCCTTAAACAAGACTACAAAAAAACACACATTATGAAAAAGGGCAACTCCTGAATCTTAATTTGGCAGCAAGCAATGTGGCTTCCTTCTCATGTGTCTTGTTAGTATCTTCAAGCCAAGTAGCAACAAAATTGAATTTTTTTTTGGCTATCAAATAACTGTAAAAGTCCTACTGAATTTTATTAAACATTTTTGATTTTACATATTGAAGAGTTTCAGATCTGTAATACATACCCACCAAAATCATTAAATGGCATCTCCTAAATCATGTCCATTTTTATTCACCTTGTATACAACTTGTAATATACCACAAATGGCTAGCAGAATTGGGGACCATTTTTTTACTCACTGTGCACATATACAGAGGCAAAAGCTCAGTGATAAGGATCTCATGTATTGATCTTCTTGGTGTACATATTACGGTCACCCTCTGCTTCGCGTAGTCAACCAGCGAACATATCGGTTTCACAGTAACCCTTCGAGGTCTGTCTCTACCTATGTTCACGCTCCACGTATCAAAATCATGGCGAGTTTTCCCGCGCATATCGAGTTTCACGCGCTTTTTATCGAGTTTGCCTCGCCAATTGTCGAGTGTGCAGCGTTATATGTCGAGTTTACAGCGCTATCCGTCCAGTTTGGCCCTCGATACTCGAGTTTTGGCTCTCTTATGGTGAGTTTGACATAATCATGTCCAGTTTCAAAATCTCAACATGATTTGTTTCTTTCTCAAACATGAGAAAACTCGACATGATTTTTTGGTGTATGTGTAAAATACATCATGTCGATTTTGCTCATGTTGAGAAAAAAATCATCTCGAGTGTTTGCACATGTTTGAAAAAAATCATGTCCAGTTTTTTTTAAAACTCGGCAATGTATTTATTCTGGACATGGATTTATTAGTCTGGACATGATTTATGAAACTCGTCACATAGAGTTCAAACTGGATAGGCAGCGCTTTAAACTCGACATATAGCGTGGTAAACTCGATATACAGCCAATGAAACTCGCGTCATTATTTTGATCGTGGAGCGTGCCATACATCCATGACTTCAAACAGCTGTAAGCGTGTTATCCTGACCTATCTCACACTAACATGATCTACTATACGCTGAATGCATAACGTATTTGATTTTTCGTACCTGGTCAATGCGAAAACTCCCTCAAATATTTCTTCAATACCGCAAAAATAATTTTTTGGGTTCAAAAATTGTTTGCGATCAAAACGAAAACGCATTGATACTTTTCCTTTGAGTCCCACTTGCATTGATATTTCGAAGTTAAGTTCGTTCTCTAAATAAATTGTTAAATTTGGAGTGATTTTCCAATTAAAAGTCCTCTTTTCAAATTAGGTTGACTTGGAAACTGCGTTTGAAAATATAAGTCATTGGCTATAGACGTTGATAACAGATCGACCAATGCGATCGGCTTGTTTTAGCTTTGTTTACCTTAAGGGCATTTCGGATCCACAACCTCATCTCCCGACTTACATAAAAGTTGGAGAGTTTTTATATCATCTGGAAATATTAGTAAATCCATTGTCCCTAATCTTACGTACGATTTCGGTCGTATAAAAGAATCGTCATTTTGTATTTTTTGGTCATAAACCACTGACCTCTATGGTCACGTCGCACCGTTGATTAGTCGCGCCTGATTGAACCACAGGAATTGCATTATGCCCTTCTTTTGTATACAATAGAACATCTGTGTGGAATTGTGCACCAGCAGGTGTAAGAATTATTTCCCGCCACGATTGAGAAGGTGCAAAAAGCAACTTCCGTTTGTTTCAAATCGGCGACTCAGACCCGCCATGTGTTTTAGAGGTCAGTGCCATAAACGGACAGATCACAGCGTAGTGGCTAATGGATCCTGAGAACAATATTTAACATCACACGAACCGCAGTTTGGGATCAACTATAATCTTGTGAAAGCTTTCTTAAGGAATCTAATGAACCAATGAATAAAAAGGAAGGTGTTACATCACAAATGCACCTTAACTTGGGAAATCCCTTTCCCAGTACACTCAAGGCCCCGCTCCGTATTCTTGAAAAGTGGCAAAAATGGCCATTTAGCGATTTAAGGGATTTTGGGTAGCTACCCCAATTTAACCGAAAACTTCAACGTCATTTACAACTTTTCGCCCGGGGGGGGGGGGGGACTTGATTCAAATGGTGGATATGATGCGTGGAAAAGAAAACGCGTAAAAAAAAAGGGTCTCTTTTTTCCACAAGCGATTTACGCGCGTACTTGATAAGGTGTCAAAAACAGCAAAATATGGAAAAAGGGGTAGTTTTTTTTTCGTAACCCTGAAATTGTAGATGTACGCGAGATCAAAATTATCCAAATATATGTTAATTTTGAAGTAAAGCAACATAACCAAGCCAGAGAAAAGGTAATTCATCAACCCCACAAAAAAATTGGCCCCCCCCCCCAATTTTTTTTGGATTATTGTTTAGGGTGCAAAACGCCAAAAGACTTGTTTATGGTACCCCCCCCCCCCCCCCCGAGCAAAACAGACAAAATGCTGTTTAAGGTATGTTTTTAGTCGGTGGAAATACTTTTTAGGGTGCTTTCGGAAGTTCCATGTTCACGCATCATATCCACTTGAATACAACTGCCCCCCGGGACTTTTAGGCTTTTCTTCGAGAGTGAGGAGAAGCCAAATCGGGGTAACATCCTGTATAAATATCCGGAAGTAATTCATGCGTTCCTACTGTTAATAATAAATATGAGAATACACTGTTATGAAATCATGGCGTTTTGATAAGGTCTGGTGAGCCTGTTAGACTCCGACTATCGGCGAGGGTGAACCACTCGGTCAGAGCCTTTCAGGCGAGTAAACTCCATTACTTTTCAATAACGGTGTGTTTTGAATTCTTTATCTGACATATACCGTCGATACAAGAATATTTCGATTAGATACAATTATTCGTTAGTTGAAATATACTTATTTCTTGAAGCAGTGTTATGTTTTTTCTTAATTAAATGTATCAATGTGCTTTATGTTCGCTTGTCTAGTAAGTCTAACACCAAGGTCTTGTCGATAATGCTTCTCTTCTGGAGAGATAATCCTAACCGGATTTGTAATTTTTAGAATGAATCCCATTTGTTGAGAAGATTATCATCTGACTGGTTAAACCTTATCTAATGGTTATGAATATGTTATTATGTTATCCGTTCATAACCCTATAACACTATATATGACCCCAGATTCTGACACAGTACACCACGATGTTATAATCTAATAATAATGATACTAGGCAAGATTTATATAACGCCTTATGCTATTTGGCCTCTAAGCGCTTTCACAAATGGCCGCTGATCACTGTGGCCAACCTACCAAAACCATTTAGCATCATTTCAGGGATGGCAGCAGATCAGGATCAGTGCTTTCCCTTATCAGCAAAACATACATCGAGAAACCATCACGCTTCCTCAATATCGCATGGTGAAATCGGGACAACTAGCGGTTAATTTCTTGTCCAGGGAAATTACAAGATAGCCGAATCTCACGGGGCTCGAACGCACGCCTATCGCATGGATGATCACAATACACTGGAGTCGAGCGCTTACCTGTTGAGCCTATCTTTCCGCTTATATCGTGATCGATTATTATTGACAAGATCATACCCGAAGCATTCACCCAAATGGTATGTCTTACAGCTAACACCGAAACTCGATTGCATTTATATAATGAACAACGACAGCCGAAATTCCCTTATAAATATATCCCCAGATGTTTTAAACTCTGATTTTGGTGATCTGGGCCCAAATTCATAAAACATTATTAAGCCTAGTGTGGCACTAAAATGGGACTTAGTGCCAACTAAGCCTAGTTGTTTACTAGTTGAAATTCATAAAACTCTTACCAGGACTAGTTGGCATTCGACGATCTTGTTAAATTTAGGCGTTGACAAGAGCAACTCTAACTCCTAGTTTGGCACACCCCCTAAACAGTTTCTCACCTGGCAACACGACCTGACAACATGCTAGGATAATCATGTAATTGTTTGAGCTTCGTCGTGCAATGCGAAGAGAACGCTTATTCCGGACAGGAGAAACCCAATAACCATATACCATGTGTACGATGATGTTGACTTCAAGACGATATAGATTCCCCGGGAAGGGATAATGCAAATCAGACTTAGTTACACCTAATATTGAACATTCCACCAGGAGAAACTATGCCCTTCTACCGTATCAACAAGTCCTAATTGCACTTCAGTTGATGCAACGGGAACATTCCATCCTGTTGTAGGTGATCCACTTCAAGTGAGCCAGCCCACAGCTTTCCGAGCCATTCATCGTGTTACCAATGCAGTGTTATAAGAATTGACGACTTTGTTAAATTTCCAGATGCAAACAGCTTCTCAGAAATAAAGGGAGGATTCTTTGAGGTTTTTCCCGGAGTTATTGGATGTGTTGATGGAACCCACATATGGATAATAGGTCCCCATGAGAATGAAGCAGACTTGTAAAGCCCTACTCAGGATTTTGAAATATAATATTTTTGGTGTAGAAATTAAAAATAGCCATTTTTTTTTAAAAAATTTAAAGAATAGAAAAATTAATAATATTCTAAATTTAGAATATTAGAATTCCAAAGTTAGAGATGAATCGATCTTTCGTTTACAGGGCAGTTAGGCATTTATGTAATAGTATAACAGTGCCATGGGATATCGTGTATAACAAAATTTCCGAATCGGATTTATAACAAAGTTGTGATTTTTTATATGAAGGTCTTCGATTTGGCTAGTTATTTCCACAGGACTATTAGATTGACAAGCCTTATGTTATGCAAAAACACGATTTGTTTGCCAATTAGTGCGCCCTTCATTGGAAATCTCTGAGTCAACCTTTAACTCAATTAAGTTCAAAATCATTTGTGATCATCGCGGGAAACTTATTAACAAAGTAGCTAAATGGTCGGGATCAGCCCATGATGTCGAATTCTTAGAAACAAGCTATATGCCAGATGAGATATGATTCCCGGTGTATCCTAGGTACAGCGTGTATCCATGTCGCATTGGTTGATGACACTTCTCCTACATGCGCAAACTACTCAAGAACGTCGTTACAATTCGGCGCATAAAGTACACGAGTGTTGGTGGAACAGACAATAGGTAGATGGAAACGTAGATTCCATATCCTACATCTGCAGAATCGAATGAGAAATCCAGAATCCACTGCCAGGGTTATATCAGCACAGCAGTCATTTTATTTTTTTTTTTACAAACATTGCCATAGATGAAATGAACGATTGGGTGAAGACCTAGCACCGGGAAGGCCTCAGCCACAACATGAAAACTACGATGGTGAACTTAATGGACCAAGAACAAGAGCACTGCTAATTGAAAATAGGTTTTAATAACCCGAAAATATGATAAGATTTGAAATTATGTTTATCAGAAATTATAATGACTTTGGCACATCGTGAAGGTCCTCAGTGTATACAAGATATTTTAGGTCAGACAGGAAAAAATGCATATGATTTCATTCACTACTATACATGAGTGAAAAAGAGGTCTGCATTTCATATTTTCTCCAAACAATTTTTTAGTTATATGATATCATTGATGTTCTTTCAAATTATGTGAAACAAACATAGCTTGATTACAAATGTAAGGTCTCCTCCTGCTGCTTTCTAAGCAAATCTCGGTATATTGTTTTAAATGACGTATAATTTCAAATTATAATTTGAAAATTCCAAAGGTTGGAAACTGAGTATGTTGGCCTCATTGAATATTTCATTTTGAGGAAAATAACAATTATGATGTTAGCATTTAAGCATCATCAATCATCATTCTAAAAACTGAAATAAAACCCATCTTCAGTCTGAACAGTTTTCTCCCTTAATTTCTGTTTCAACAGTTCAAACACAAAAGGGTAGTCATTTAATGTATTGAATTTACATTCCCCACACTGCAACCAAGGCCATTCCGCCCGAAAGCACCCAATTCTGTAGACAAAAGATTGAGCTAGTTGGCAACTAGATTCTCCTAGTATGTAACTATTTAGCAAGGTTCTTAGTAAGGTATTATGAATTTCAATTTAGTTGTCAACTCGATAGTTGTATACTAGGGATTTTAGAATCTTACCAGGCCTTAGTTGCCAGTTAAACTAGCAAGGTTTTATGAATTTTGGCCCTGGTGTTGCAGATAGTAATTATTCAATTTTTACCGTTTTAAAAACTGAAATCAAGAGCAAAATTTTAAAATTGTCCCTTTAAAATAGAGTAGGAAGAATTACCTAAGATCATTACTTAGGCTAAATCGTAATAGATATATTAGTCAACAACCAGATGGTGATCCGATAATCACAATAAGCTTTTTATTGAGTCACCAGATATTTCATTCATATTTCAACAATTAAAGAGCAGAATATTTCAACTGTTCCTATAACATGTATAGTATAATATAGAAAAAAAATACATGATTTGTAGACACTTCTTTGGCTAAATCGTAATCAACAGAAAAGCTAACAAATAGAAGGTAATCCGGGTAAAAAAACCCACAAATATGTCTCTATCACAAAAACTTGATGAATTATGGTCAATTTAATGATTCCAGGCTACATTGGATTTCTGAGCGGCCATATTGGATTTGACGGTAATGTTATGATCAAAAACCATCAAGTACCTATTCAATAGATTCATCGTGATTGAAAACCTGATATAGAGCACAAAAGTATGACCAATTTAATGAATTTTAGAGGAGTGGCAGCCATATTGGATATTAATGCTTCCAATGGTGTATTTTCTGTGATAATGGCTTGATCCCTACCTAAACTGCATTTTTTGCGCTATTCAAAAATCATCGAGCGGACCCGTCTTGTGTTAGGGGAAAAGTGCCCCTAGATATAACAAGAAAAATAACGCTACTTCCTTTTTTGCGGTAATCGTCAGGTTGGTTGTCATTTTCCGAAAAGGACCTTAAGAAAATTAAAAGCTATTTCATTTGATCTGCGCCACGTTTCACTCTGATTTCCAAATTTGGCGGTTTTTGATGTTGTTGGATATTTTTAGGTGAATGCCAGTAAAAAAAACTTAATGAACAAATGCTATTAATGTTTTGTAGTAAATCCATTATATCTTGAGTAAATTTCAACCAATCAACGTCGAGCTTGTATCGATGTTCTCGCTTATTGGGTGAGTGCCCGTTGGGTCACCCACCAGATACTGGGAATTAGACTAGAAATGTATTAGCATGCAGCATATTGACACAAGGGTATTTTCGACACAAAAAACGTCCATTGGTTACTGGTTCACGCCTTGGCTCATGCAGCTCTTCCGAATTATGATATGCCATAGGATTTGTGTTGTGATCAATGTGATTAGTGGCTCGAACCAAACCTTTTAGCGTGAGCCAGTTGACCTGGCAACGGTCTTATTCTAACGTGCTCTACAAATCAGGAATATATAGCACAACCAAGGAGGTCATAGTCCACGGCGGTCCGGTAAGTACGTATAGCCTGTTTCTAAAATTGAAAAAAAAAAGTTGGCGTCAGCGTTAGAAAATTCACAAGACTGGTATAATACCGAAAGGCATTGTGGGTAAAGGGGATGCGGCCCGTAGCGACTGCGTGTTTACTTTTCCGTGTTTTGCGAGCACCGAAGTAACCAACAAAAACGTTCAATTTTCCGCTAGTTCTATAGGTTCAGACCCAATTACGATACATCTTTAAAACAAAACTAGTAACGACCCTCTTGGGCCAAAATCTCCTAGAACCCCTTCGTTTTCCGAGATATTTAGGTTTAGTTTCATTTGCATGCATTCGCTTATGACGGTTGATAACGTTAATCTCTCGTTGCCATACTAATTAATAATTATCTTTCGCAGACTGTGGCACAGACTACACACTTTCCGGACCCCTGTAGTCTTAGTCTTACTTTTTTAGGTCGGTTTTAAATTGTCGTGGGATGGGGGGGGGGGGGGGGGGGGTTAGTGAATGTGAGTAACCGGGTCCGGGTCGATTCTTGGAGATTTTGCCAGAAATCATGCTCAGGAGCATATATTTTCAACTCGTCTCATAGGGGCGCTATTCATTATTATGTTGTGCGCTTTATTCCGTAATGTTTATATTGGAGTATTACAAAAGAACGACTTTCAGCCGGCTCGGATTGCGGGGCGTGTGTCTGTTGGGCGCTCGCTTGTTATCTAAAGGTCGTGGGTGCGAATCCCCTCCAGGAACAAAATCATTAGGTTTATGATTTTATTTGTTTTAGAGTTGGAGATTGGAATCAGAAACACATCAGAGTTTTTGATTGAAGTAGAAAAAGATCGGAATAGGCTGCCTTAGAGATAATAAGACTGGTCTGTCCTGGGAGACCATTCGTGCCAGAATTCTCCGACGTGCGTCCGGGTCCTCAGAACCGTGTCCGGGGGGGGGGGGGTCCGACACGATCTTGCTCATTTGGGCATTGGGAATTTCCAAACGTTGATTTGTGGAATTGCTACGTGCATTATTCTGGTCAGTCTCGGTCCCAGTGGGACATACAAAAACCCCCCCCCCCCCCCCCCCCCCCCCCCCCCTCAACTCTTATAAGGTCCATGGTCCGATCGCTAATATCCTGCTTCCCCAGAAGCCCCAGATTTTACCTGAAGTGGTCAACATTTTGATTCAGAATAAAGCTACTATTTTTCTCTTTACCCCTGTGAATCCTAGAGCCAAAGGATGTTTGGTTTTGGAAATCTGAGCGAAATGTTGCTTCATTTTGGTCGACAATATTAATTTACCGAGTAATAGCCTCTATGGGGCCATACAAAATCACGTTTTTAGCTCTCACCACAATCAAAACTTGTTTGAAATAAATCTGTCGCTAAAACTTTACAATGGTGTTTGGTGGAGTGAAGGTCAATCTATCTAAATGAAAACTCCTATATCCTTAAATCGGGGCCATCCCCCTTTAAACCTTTGTTAAAAAGATCTTAGTAATATCATTATAAGTTTGGGGAAAACTTTGACTCAAATCAGGGTTAGTGGATTACCCCCCTCTGCAAACTAATGTAATTTCCCCTAAACGGGCATTCAGATGTTTAAATATCGTGACATAAGCTGTCTTTAGTCACGTCCTGTCTGTGTGTAACCGTTTCGAAATATGCGTAAGAGCGCCCTCCCTACCTCCTACCGTTTTAAGTCTTTGAACAGACTAGCACCCGGAAGGTTGATACCCAGTTTTATACCGCTGTTGCGTTTAGGTTGGTATGTCCACCACCAACCCCCCCCCCCCCCCGGGTCCCTTTAGCTGATGCCCCTGTATTTATTGCCGCCGCCGGGCGCGCGGGGCCTATAGATTGAGATAACTTTACATACATGGAGTTTTTGCGTATTGAAGCACGAAGATCCTTGTCATAACAATTGTTTTCATGACAATTGGAATGATGAACAGTGCTAAAATTACTTAATGGTTTTGATGACATGACATAATATATTAATCAAACACAAGATAGTTTTTTGTGTGAGTAAAATGATGATACAGTTTGAGAATAGATTGTATTTTCAGTGTTTTTTTTATACAAATTTAGATGGGATCTGTACAAGGTTCTATTTCCATGTTTTAAGGAATGGGGTCAATATCGGCCCATTTGGGCGAACTGCCAACAGTCTACATACTATGTACTACTCTTTATATATCGATAATCATTGCTTGCATATTCTGAAATATTGACAATTCTTGGCAGCTGACAGCATAGAAGGTCCAACTATTGAGGTACTCCAGTAGATCATATAGTAGTTTAAACTTGAACAAGAATAAGCGAACTTGAATCAACACTTAGGCCTACGATATCACTATTTATACTACCATATTATATTCCCATAGATTCAGTTTTCAGTATAAGTCGCCTACACAAGGCAATTTTTGCTTGGAAATTGTTATTTATCTCTCAATTCTTGGCATTTTTTGGATGTTTTTTTAATAATTCTGCCCATTGCGCCGGCGGGTCAGTTCATTGATGCCCAGCACCACTGTTCTTGTCTTTTCATAAAGTTACACAGTTTTATGGAAACACAGGCGTTTTATACTATGCCTCCTTGTACAACTACAATTCACAACTTGGGCTTTTACCGTTAACTCACGGCGCGTCACGTTATTTGTTTTTTCATTGCTTCAATGTTATTTAACAAACCAAATAAAAATTTTGAAATATTGAAATAATATACGTTTTTTGCCCCTACTTTCCCCACCACTGCAATGGACACAGATCAATTATACGTGTCGGGAACACACTCGGTGAAGTATAGAATATATCCGACGGGTGCACACGAGCACACGAATGCAAGGTGTCATCAAGTTATAACAAAAAAAAAACATAAAATAATCACTCGAATGTTTTCTTAAGTCAAAATAATATGATCATAATACAATAATAAGAATACAATAATACTAATAACACGTATCAGTTTGATGACCATTTTTTAATATCTCGGGTGGCACTATGTTTTTAATCGCAGACTAATTTGGGGTAACACGTTTATTTTTAGGGCGAGCTGCTTCTAATATCAAATAGAATGGGCGCACAACCAAATCACTCCCACGTTTGGGGGAATGGTAGATAGTTCCGGTAAATGACAAAACATGTTTTGAGATATTTTTTGCAGTCCTTGGGGACCGGTTCCTGAGTGAGGGTGTTATATTCTAATACCCGGAAGGTATAGCTTGGCCATCCGCTGTGCCCTAATCACAAAATTGGAATTCGATTCGGTGTAGAAACTAGGCCCTCGATTTCCGGCCCTGGTCGAAAGCGCCTAGGAGGGGCTTACACTTCGGCTCAAAAAAGTGGTGGCGGGCGGCTGTTCATATCCCCTTTTCTTAAAAATCTCTAAATATGAATGATAATCAAAAAATGAAACTTATTCGAAAGTTTTAGTGGTGACTATTGGGAAATGAATTCATAATATTCCAATATTTGTCACGCGTGGGTGCAAATCAGCGGGCGCTATGTAGTATTTTTACGTGTAAGTTCAATGGAGCGATAATTTAGTGGTGTGCGCCCTTCTAACCTTGTACGGGAGTGTGGAATTTTTGCTATTTCGAGTCTGGAATAGCACCAATCAGATTTATATTAATTTTTTGAGATTTACATTAGTACCCTATATTTGACCAAATTGCATTTTAACACATTCCAATATTTTAACGATTTAAACAAAGTTAGGAAATCGCTTGAAGACAATGTGTCTCATGAAAATGGTCGATTTATGCGTGTTTTCGCTATGGACTCTGCAATTTTTGTCTCAATCCTGATTAGAGATATGGATTGTTGAAAGCTCGCGAAATCAAAGAAGTCCATTGAAATTCAATGTAATGGCGTGGTCTGTGTTTATGACTACAAAGGCTAATTGAATAGCTATTTATCAAGTCCAAGTCGCTTTGGTTTCTTGTTTTAAGGAGCGATATGTCAAAACCGGCGTTTCCCTTCATTTTTTACCACAAATGTGCGTCGAGTTTTAACATTGGTACTTTAATACTCCACCCAAATCCTAGCGGTATTTTCAGCAGAAAACAACATTGTATTTTTCTTGACTTTATACGAAATATGTTAAGAGAAAGAAGTAGAAAAAGAGCGCATCAAAGATGATGAAAACTTCTAGTTTCCCCACCCCTACCCCTTATTATTTGCACGGCAATCCTATCATACACGCGAGATAGTGACCGGCGATCTGGGGGGGGGGGTGTCAGTGAAATAAAGCAATCCTTACTTCAGTGATTTGTTCGAATGATTTATTACAACATTTCTTGAAGGATAAATTCAAGATGTTTGATCTATCTCACAAATCATACTTAATCAATCCACAAAACTAAACTTGTTTTACAAGCTTTATTCTTTGGGTAAACGAGGTAAAGAGCGCCAAAATGCACAAAAATGGGATATTTAGAATATATATCAATTTACTTGGAGAGACCCCTAACTGCCCTTTTCATGTGTCGTGGGAAGACAAAAAATGACACTTTTTCTTAAAAACGTCCATATTTGTCAAAAATCAAGAGAAAAATCAAAAACAATGTATCAAGTGTGTTCGAAGGGCTCACAACACTTAATCACTCCACGTTTTGGGGAATTGGTAGATAGTTCCGGTAAAATGAACAAAACTTTTTTTGAGATATTTTGCAAGATCCCTTTGGGGCCGGTTCCCGAGTGAGAGTGGTTATATTTATAATAACATGAAAGATATAGCTTGGCCATCGCTGAGATAAATCACAAAATTTGAAATTCGAGTCGGTGTAGAACTACTGGCCCTCGATTTCCGGCCCTGGTCGAAAGCGGCTATGAGGCGTACACTGGTCGGCTCAACATAGTGGTGGCGCTGTTCATATCGCCCTTTTCTTAAAATCTCATACTATACTGATATCAAGAAAAATGAAACTTATTCGAAAGTTTTAGTTGTGATCTATAGGGAAATGAAATATACAAAATTAAAATAGTGGTCACGCGGGGTGCAAAATATCAGCGGGCTCGATGTGGTATTTACATGTAATTTTCATGGAGCATTATTTGTGGTGTGCGCCCTTTCTAAACCTTGTACGGGAGTGTTCATTTTTGAGATTCGAGTCTGGAAGACCGCAAATCAGATTTATTTATTTTTTGAGATTTACATTGACATCTATATTTGACCAAATTGCATTTGACCAATCCAATTTTAACGATTTAACAAAGGAAAATCGCTTGAAGACAAGGTGCTGATGAAAATGGTCGATTTATAATTATGCCGTGTTTTTCGCTATGACTGCAATTTTCCCAAAATCCTGATGAAATATGGATTGTTTGAACACTCGCGCGAAATCAAGAGTAATTGGAATTCAATTTAATGGCGTTGTCCTGTGTTTAACGTAAAAATACTAATTGAATAGCTAATTATTAAGTCCAAGTCGCTTTGTTCCTTGTTTTAAGGGACGAGATGTCAAACCGCGTTTCCCTCATTTTTTGACCCCAAAAGTTGGGCGTCGAGTTTTTTAATAAACATTGTAATTAATACTCCACATCAACCCAAATCCCTAGAGGGTATTTCAAGAAGAAAACAACATTGTAGGTTTCTTGACTTTAATCTGAAAATAAGTTAAGAAGCAAGAAGTAGAAAAAGAGCTCAATCAAAGATGTGAAAATTACTAGTTTCCACCCCTACCCCTTATTATAGGGGTGGGCAGTTGCCAACTTTTTTTTAAGTCGTGTGGATTCTATGGCCATTTCGGCTCCTGAAAAAGAATCTTAGTCTAGCAGCTTTTTCAATGAAGCTAAAGTTTGGGTTGGTTCCATGGATTTTAAGTTTTGTACAGAACGTCAATGGGACTTTTGGAAGTTAAATTAGTTATTTGCCATATTTTCCACATACAACCTACTGACAACCCTGTAACATGCACATGTGCTAGGTGTATTGCCTCTCTTTGTAATACCCATAGGTTTCCAAATACCAATTCATGAATGTCTATATAAAGGAAAAATGGATTTATCCTGCAGAGGGCGTGTAGTCACTCATTAGCACGCGACAACTTTCACTACTGGTTTAAATTATTTATAGAAACAGGAATAACCTCTTTACACAATGAGTTGTCTGCTACTATGTGACCTACTTCTACGAAACCAGGAACAAGTCACGGTGAGGTATTCCTCATTTGATCAAACCATCAATTGTTCTCATCCCCAGTTCATTCTCTTTAACAACAAAATCAAGTTGACTTTAAGTTGCCTTATATACACTAATCCCACTATCCAAGTGATGGATTTCAAGTCTGACAAAAATGGCTGTATCCCACATATGATGCTCAATATATTCTTTGCTTTTAAAGGGGCATTTCGTGATCCACAGCCCGTCCCCCGACTTACATGACTTACCAAAAAAAGTTGAGATTTTAAAAATCATCTAACCTCCGTTAGCCTTAGAATCCATTTTAACCAAATCCTTACGTGCAAATTCGGTCGTATCTGTACGAAATTCGCAATTTTGTATTTCTTTCTGTCCGTAAACGGACTGCACTTTACAGCACGGTGGCCTATGGGACCGTGGGAAACAAAACCATTTGTCTCATAACACAAAACCAGCAAGATCGTGTAGCAACTCAAATTTTGTGAATAAGCTTTTCTGCAAGGAATACTAGTGAACCATGATAAAACAAAGGTGCTAGAATCACGAAATGCACCTTTAGCACTTGTAACATGAGTTAGAACAAAATGACTGAATGCATACATTTACTTGTGCTTTTACCATAGACAAAAGACTTGGAATGCTAGCACAGTTATTGTGCTTTTGTAACCGTTTTTCTGCCCACTTTGGTGGGGTGAATTTGAAATAGCAAGCAGCCAAATAAGGTCTTGGACCTACTGATTGGTATCTTCTGGATTAACTGGTATTCACACACCTTCATTGCAAAAAGGGGTGTTTGTCACTGTGACGTGTTCCTGTTTTTCTACACAGGTGGGTCCTAAGTTTTTTATAATAGTACCACACATGCACCTGCTGGTATGAAACACCCCAATACCATTCACACATGTATTAGCAAGTTTGATGTAACGGTTGCACGGGCTTGACCTTACAACAATAGACTCCTTCAATTTTCACTCACTCACACACTAGTGGTCTTGTTTGTGGTTGTCATGGCATTGTCTTGCCTCCCTTGAAGAGAGTTTTGAAAAGTATTTCTGCCATTGAGAATAAATTTGCTATTTTTTTTTCTTTGACAATCATTTGCCTAAACCTATAAAGCACCTATTGGTGATTTTCGAAAGCAAAATCCCGGATGTAAGTATGTTTGTTTTTTGGTTTTCCAAAAGTCGCAAAAAGGCCCAATATACTTCATGTACAAAACTTAAACTCACAGAACCCACCCAAAAATTATCTTGATTGACAAAGCTTGCCTGATCCATTTTCAGGAAGCCAAATGGCCAAGAATATAGCTCGATTTACAAAAGATTTGTAAAAAAAGTTCATACTTGCCCCAAAACCCCTATATTATTTGCAACGGCAATCTTGTCATACACGCGCAATAGTGACAGCCGATGCGGGGGGGGGGGGGGGGGGGGAGGGTTGTCAGTGAAATAAGCATATCCATTATTTAATGAGTGTTCGAGATTTATTTACATTTCTTGAAGATAATTCAAAGATGCTTGAATCTCACAATCATACTAATTCCACAAAACGTGTTTTTAACAGCTGTATTTCTTGGGGTAAACGCAGTAAAGAGCCCAAAATGCAGCACAAAAAATGTGATATTTTTAGAATATTGTCAATTTACTTGGAGACCCATACTCCCGTTTCATGTGTCCGTGGAAAGCAAAAAATGACACTTTTTCTTAAAAACGTCCATATTTGTCAAAAATCAGAAGAAAAAATAAAAAACAATGTTATCATGTGTTCGAAGGGCGCACAACACTTAAGTCACTCCACGTTGGGGGAATGAGGGGGATAGTTCCGGTAAATGACAAAACATGTTGATATCTTTTGCAGTCCTTTGTGGACGTTTCCTAGTGAGGGTGTTATATTATAATAAAGTGAAAAGAGTATATCTTGAACATCGTCTGAGATAATCATAAAATTTAGGAATTTCGATTCGGTTAGACACTAGGCCCTCGACTTCCTGCCCTGGGTCGAAGCGGGCTATAGGAGTACACGTCGGCTCAAAAGAGTGGTGGCGCTGTTCATATGCCCTTTTCTTTAAAATCTCTACTAGAATGATATCAAAAAATACACTTATTCGAAGTTTTAGTGTTGTGATCTATAGGGAAATGAATTCATAATTTCAAAAGATTTTCACGCGGGGTGCCAATCAGC
>JAMKCH010007933.1:0-38015 GCA_023653785.1 Ophioderma brevispina | reverse complement strand
TTACAGGCCTATAATGACAAAAATATAAAAAGTGAAGATCTTAGTCGAAATTTAATGAGTAACAATAATTATACACTCACGTATGAATTTTTCATTATACGATTATAAGTACTAAAAATATACAGGGAAAAATACTGTAAATTTTACAGGAAAAATACTGGCAGCAATTCTGCAACAAAACCCCGTAAAATATTAGCTTTTACAGGGTTTCATTCAAATTTACACTGTATATTTTACAGTTTGATGTAATGCATTTTTACAACAAACTGTAAATTTTAAGTATATACACTGTAAAAAATGTGATAGGCCTACAAGTTAGGGGTGTTCGTCAGTGCTTTTTGATTCTCCACACCATTCACAACCTATGTTATAAACTCACCACATATATATTTTGGGTTTTTTTAAGCGTTTGATTAAATTATTTTTACAGTATACGTTAAATTTACGGTAATTGTGGCAGAATGCTTGCCAGGATTTTACTGTAAAAAATTTACAGTATTTTTTTCCAGTGGAGATTCTCATATATATCGTTGCTGAGCGGGAAAAACCTCATATGTGCATTTGACCTTTAAAGCAAAACATCACATGTAGTGAAAAACGGTGACATTACAAAACCTCCATATGGGAACATTTTCGAGAGACACCAAAAAACTGAACAATTTGCTGTAATGCCATTGCACTAGAAAGGTTTTCCTTTCTAAACTATAGGTATTATTGAATACAGATTCTTTGAAATAAAGTGCATATGATATACTATCAGATTTGGCATGAATTCAAGCTAGAACCCGATGGACCAAAATGCACATACGAGGTTTTAGCAATGGGCCCACTTTTTACGTATGAGGTTTTGCATTTGACTCTGGAGTTACAAATCGTCGGCCAGTCAAATAGTGACGTATTCGACATGTGGACTTTTTGGAGAAATTGGCATGTACATTGTTTTGTACTACTCTACAAATTCACCCAAATTTGAAACCTCAAAGTGGCTTAATTAGTAAAATATTAATTAACGAATTAGACGATTTACAAAAACGGTTAAGGTCCGCAGCACATAACGACGTATTGGCGAAAATCTATACTGCGCAGGTCCATAGCATCGTATCGTTATTTTGAAGTATTCGCCGCGTCACATGAGTGACGTTTTGTGCGACGTATGTTGCCAGTTTACTGTAGAATTGGTATTTTGTCGTTTTCAAATAGTGACGGACTTGCGCAAACGCGTCACAACGACGTATATTGCGCGTCGTATTTGTTATTTACACGTTGATAATTGCTCTTTGTCGTTTCACATAGTGACGTATTTTAGTTAACATCTTTCGCGCATATCTAAAGAAATTGGAAGTTGATTAGTATATATATAGTTATATATAATATTTATATATAGATATATCTATTATATATTATATATTTCGATGAACGATGATTAGGACTACCGTATGTGAACTGCATATGACATACGAGCTTCATCTCACTACCTTTATAGGAAATAGTACAGTTATGGCGGCATGAAACAGAGATACCATTATTGCGCCCTTGTAGTGTTTGTTCTCGTTGCCGACGTACCTCTTAGGAGTTGGAAGCAAATTTAACTGCAGCAATTGCCGAAAGTACACACAATGCCACGAATTTAGGCGATGAGACATACCCCAATGGGTGAACATCTTTTATGTATGTTCTTGCACTGTAGAAAATCCCACTACCAATCAAAGCCAAAATGATATATGCTCGTTTTTGCAATATCCATACATGCCTTGCCGCTCTCAGACGAGTATCACGTGTACGTATTTGAGATGTGGATCCCCCGCATGACAAAAAAAAAGTTTTTAAAGCGTTTTTCTTTATATTAAAGATGCAACAAGGGATTTTGGGGCATCATATAGGTGTTTCATATATCATGATCTCATAAGATAAGACCCCATGGATTCTGACCTTGTAGTGGCTACAGAAATGTCTTGAAAGGGAAAACAAAAGGCGATTTTGACTTTTGCTTAATTTCAATATAACACGTAGGCTGAACATTCGATTTGCTCCTATAGTAATTAGAAACTGTCACAATTTGGTACCAAAGAAATGATTTTACGGTGTGAATGTCACATGGCGCTATTTGATAGAAAGATTACATTAGTGAGAAAAAAATTAAAATTTTCAATTTTAGGGAACCTGTTATGTGAAATCTCCCCTTGCACCTTGTATTGTTTAATATATTTGGATAATGAGAAGGTGAAAATGTAATCACTAAGAGAGAGAGAGAGAGAGAGAGAGAGAAGAGAGGGAGAGGGAGGGAAGAGAGAGAATCAACAGTATGTCTTCCTTTATATTTCAATGAGAGCTGGGACTGTGATCAATTTTGAGTGTGTGTGGAATATATTATATTAAAAGAATACTTTTGAAATTTGTCTTGACCAGAGGGTGTTTTGAGTCACTCAATCCCACAATGCAACAGTTTAGGGAAATTTCCACCCTCACTAGTGTCATGTGATAACATAAACATGCTTATTATGAAAACACATAAAAAAAACCGTGACTTTATGCCTCATTTTCGCCCCACAAAGCGTTAGTACTTAGGAAATTTTTTTCATGAGTATGAAATGTCTTGTTTCTTAACATTTGGAACACTTTTTATTCCCTAAGTACTAACACGTGTTAAGTACAGTACGGTATAGGCCATTGCTATGCATCATGGGATTGATTCAAAAAAACCCACCCTCTTATGGTCTTGACATTACATCAAAGGATGGGAATTGTCAGCTGTATCATATTTTTGTACCATTATGTTTATGTTAAAGTGATTTGTTAAATCAGAAAATCAAACAAATCATCAATAATCAGATTTGTGCATGTCTGTAACAAGTATAGCTATCCTAACATACCCCACAAGTAATAACAGTTAGTCGGCAGATCACCCAAGTACTACTGTTCACAGCGAAACTTGTTTTACAGGGTCATTTTACATGGGCTTTCACAAATACAAAAGGCAAACGACATTGCTATTGTCCACATTCACTGAACACGTCTCTGCAGTTCAAATCGATGAAAATCAGCCCCATGTTCAATTCAATTCCGTGTAGTGGAGGACTGTAGTGCACAGGTCTTATGTGAGTGCAAATCTGGGTAAAATTGTGAATTTTGGTACACAAGTACTTTATGCATTGATAATCAAAAAAATGGATGGAAGCACTTGACACACCCCTTTCATGGCAGCTTGGATTTACAGGGGTAAAATGTTTAAAATGTTCCGATTGTGTTGAAAAGCACACCGTGATGTTTGTCTGGTTGCAAGGATTCCAAAAAGGTATAGTTTATACTACCTGTGGCTTATAGTTTTGGAATTATGGGGTAAAAACTGTAAAAATGGCAAAAAACGTCAATTTTGGTTTGTATAGGGGTAAAAAATTAAAAGTTTTTTTTTCAAATTTTTGTAAAATGTGGTTCATATTGTTGGTTTAGCTCATAGAATGAAATATAGGAATAGTTTTGACTATCTTAAGTGTTTGGTTATTAACCAAATGACGAATAAAGTCAACAGTTATTGGCAGCTATTGGATTCAATTGACCTGTGACCTATTTTGTTGGATAACGTGAAAACTAAGCATAACAGATAAGGCAAACTATTCCTTATTTAAATATTTAAATCCTTTAAGCTAGGGAAACAATTTGAACCACATATTAACTGAATCAAAGCAACTTTTAACTTTTGACCCATGTACACACCAAAATTGACTTTTTCACCATTTTTACAATTTTTACCCCATAACTCCGAAACTATAAGCCATAGATGGTGTAAACTATACCTTTTTGGAATCCTTGTAACCAGACAAACACCATGGTGTGCGTCTTAAGACATTCGGAACATTTTAAATTTTTTGACCCCTGTATAACCTTGAAACCCAAGCTGGGTGCAAGTACTTGTGTGCAAAAATTCAAAATTTTATCCAGAAGCGCATACTCTTTCACTACAGTCTCCTGCTAGTGATGCCAGTAAATGTAAGGTCATACACTTTCCGAGGGCTTCGTTTTCTTAAAACAGATAGAGTGATACGTACACAGACTTTTTTGTAGCACACAATAAATTCAATTAATGATTTGGGATGGTTTAAAATTTGGTGGGATTTCTATAACTTCAGAGACCACGCTTTTTCAAACTTAAAGTTCTTCGCTTTTAATTCGTTGTTTTAACCCCAAACACCCTTTCACGGCATATTAGACCAACTTAGATATGTAGTTGACATTCCGCAACAATGATACATTATTTTATAATGCATTCAGTTATTTTGGACTTCAAATCAGGACATTTTCCAGAGTGCTTAAATTTCGACCAGCTATTGAGATCACAGCGATTTTAATGCCTTCTCGTGTACAAGAAAATAACGCATGTTGGCGTGACCTCCTGATTGACTGATAAAGACAGAATCGGATATTTTAGCCATTACTGTCCGTACGGACACTTACTACAACACATAACTGATAATTGAGATTCATACCTTTGAACATTACTGTTTTCTTCTTTTTTTTGGAAATTTTGTAAATAGTTTTTGTAAATGCATTTAGATATTTGGACCTCAAATCAGGACATTTTCCAGAGTGTTTTCGACCAGCTATTGAGATCACAGCGATTTTAATGTCTTCTCGTGTACAAGAAAATAACGCATGTTGCCCAAGACACAAAAAGCGGATTTTTTTCCAACCTATAATTTACAGTACACCAAAAACATAAAGACAATGAAAATGAAACACCTAATAAATAATGAAACAATAGCTTTGAAATATAGAGCTAAAAAGGAAAAGGCATCAAGTGGATCCTAATTTGTATTAAAGGAAATATGTTACAAAATTTGTTGTCATCTGAAAATTCGCTTTTGTGAAAGAAGTCTTTAACACTTAAGTGCCCCAAGCTAAAAAAACTTCCGTAGTGCCCAAGGGGGGGGGGGGGGTTCCTAGGGACCCAACCAGAATAACCCTTTACGTGGGAGTTTGATCATGACAAACACAAATAATTGGGGCTACGTAAGAAACCAAATACCACAATAATACAATGAAAATCCGACCTTTGACCTATGCCTATGGCCAATTGAAATTGTAACTCTTCAAAAAGTGGTTCGCCACATTGCCATCCTCAGCAACTCCACTATAAGGTTTGAACCAAAATAATTCATTATATCTACTCGAATACCCATTAAAATAATCATTGCAAAATTAGCAAAATTATACCATCTTGTATTTTTCTCAGAAAACTTCAAAATCGCATTATCTTTTCCCATAGACTTACACAGTAGAGCACGGAATGACAAATTTTAAATTTATGCTATCAGCATATAAAATGTTATGTATAAGTATTTTGAATATTAATTAATTACCTCCTAAGTAATATATCTAAGCAAATAAATCACAAGATTTAATTACTTGAATTTTGTAATTAGGAAATTATCTTGATTTTTTCATTCAGTAGTGGCCGGGGGGGGGGGGTCTAGGGACCCAAACCGAATTATTCTAATGAAGCCGTGGGCGGGATTAATTTTGTTTTGTATCAGGAGAAGCGTAATCATTAAATCAGGCAATTACCAAAAACCTCCTTGAAAATATTTGATTGGCGTAAACCGAGGAATCGCAAAAAAATTGGGTTGGGTACTATGGACCCCCCCTTGGGCACTTAAGTGTTAATTTAGGAGCTTAGAACAAAATTGTTAATGTGGAATTTGAACAAGTCTGCTGCTCCAAGCAAACCCAATTCAGACTTGATAGTCCACACGCTCTTCAAGCCATTGTTTCCTGTAAAAAGAACACGAGTTATTTTCCTTTGGAATTTCTCCAGTCTACCTATGAAACAGATGTTGTATGGTGTCCAAGTATCAGCAGAGAAGAGGAGATGAGGAAGCACAAGAGCCTTGTTAAGAATCAAAAGAGTGGGAAAATACATATTTCTTGGACACCTGATGAGAAAACCTATTAGTTTAGACATTTTGTTGCATTTGGAATCAATGTGAGCTGAAAAAGAGAGATTGGAAGAAATTTCCAAACAATTTAAAGTTGTCAAGGGCTGGTAGAGTTTTCTCACCAAGCGAGTAGTTCGTCCTAGCACAAAATGTAGATCTAGAAAAACGCAACACTGCACACTTGGAGTTTGTTCTAGACTGACCAAGCATAAATTCTGTCCAGATCATCTTGAAGATTTACCTGATCACTAGGAGTTCTTATTGGTCTATAGGTCTTACCAATGCATTGTCATCAGTAAGATTAGAAGACATAATATAAAGAGTAATACCATTGAAAAAACATTGGAAAAAAGATTGCGCCAAGCACTGGACCCTGTGGAACCCCAGATGTGACACATGTCCAGTCTGTAAATTCACCTTTGAAAATTACCCTTTATTTCCTCCCCACCAGAAATCGTTCTGAATCCATGACAGAAGACTTCCTCGAATACCACAGGCATGAAGTTTTTTGAAGCAACAGATTGTGTTTGGAATTTCACCCTTAGTAAGAAATGTTTTAAAGATATCCCATAAGAAATTTCCATCGAATGTCTTGTGTGTCACAGACTTTTCCATGCTCAAATTGATCTCAGCAGCCACATGCGCACCCACAAAACTGATATACGAACGAACATAGGTCGTTGACACGTAAATTGAATAGAAACGAAGTTAAGCAATAAGTTACGGATTTTGGTTCTGCACAAAGTTGTTAGGTTAAAGCTTGCCCGGCAACATTTCTTTCACAATTTTTCGAATAAATGATGAAAAATGCGGTCAAATTTAATTGAACACACTTCATAGAAGCTCAAGATTTATTTGTGAACGAGGATAAGTATTTTGTGCTTACGACATGGAAAAAATACTCAGTCTAAATCGGGGAACTAATAACACCTGAACTCTTTTCAACTCCAAAACAATATAACAACAATGGTCCACTCTCCAAGATGAAAAGGAATATGAAGTGTTTTTCTCCACCTCATAGCAGTCCGTTTGACCCTTCAGGCTTCAGTGGATACTCCTAATCGCAGATACTTGTAGCTACACTATATAGGAGGATGTGACCGATTGACTTTTTCGGCCAGTGCAGTGCAGAACACAAGGTGCAGAAAAACGACGGATGCTAACGGAAGGTGTATATACAATAAGTGCTTGGCAGACTACAATTTAGAGGGTCCTCAAACATGGTGGCGGCCGCATCTCTTGTATAGTAGGAAGGGCAGCCGATCGAAAGACTGGGACTGTTGGAGCATTAACAGCTGATGTTGTTAGCCGATTACATATTTACACCGAGGAAAGTAAATTACAGACCGATCTTGAGGACTTTCTGGAATGGTCTGAGGCCAACCAGCTCAAAATAAATCCCACCAAATGTCAAGCAATTCAAGTGTGCTTCATGAGAAATCCACCACCTCATCTTGACCTGAAAATCGGGGACTCATATTTGGCATTTGTTCCATCTTCTAAAGTTCTTGGCGTTTGGTTACAAGAAAATCTCAAATGGGATACTCAAGTTGAAAATATGTGCAAGAATGCAAACAAGCGTCTTTTCATGCTTCGAACTCCCAAACGTTTTGGTTTCAATACATCTGAGTTACTTATTGTGTACTGGGGTTATGCTAGACCACTACTGGAATATGCCGATGTCATCTGGCATTCCTCACTTACTGTCAAACAACCTCATACATTGGAGAATGTTCAAAAAAGGGCACTGTTAAAATAATCTTGGTCGTCAATATGTCTCATGAATGTGCACTTGATATTTGTAACCTGGATCTCTTGTCTACTCGAAGGGAGGCGCACTCCTTGCATTTTGCCCGTTCTCTTCCTCAATCTGAGCGTACCGGGGACCTGCTCCCTTTACTTAGAGTGGAGATCCATGGCAGACAATTGAGAAATAGCACCCACATCAACCAAGTACGTGCTCGCACTGACAGATTTGCTAAGAGCCCCATTCCATACTACATCAATTTGCTTAATTCCTCATAATTCTTGGGGTTTTGGCTGCATTTTCTTTTCTGCATTCATTGCCTTGGTGCTTTTCACAACTGTCTACTTATATGTTATTATGATATGTTATATTATAATATGCTATATTTATTAATGTCACTATTGTGCTTTTTCTTTGTTGTATAACGCAATTCGGCTCTCGAGCCGCGATGTTATGCTAATAAATGCTCATGCTCATGCTGTCCTTGGATAAAGAGAATATCCATACGCATCAACTGCTGATACTTTAGATTGTGATGACTTCGGGTAGTAGATGTAGCCAGTTGAATATAAGCTGGAAATTGTATATTAACAAAGCTGTACTGAATCTTGTAAAACATTGTTGCGTGGCTCAGGAGACGAGTGTGTGTAAAGGATCCCATTCAAGATTTTGGAGTAAAGGTGAGACGTGTGTTGTTCTTCTGTAGTCTGCATGAACAAATCTGGCAGACTGACGTTGCACATTTTCCAAGCGATTGATGTCAGATTGAGTATGGGGGTTTCATGCCTCGCAGCCTAATTCTAATTGAGGTCTAACAAGTGAGAGATATGCTCTGGCTTTGACGTGTTTGTTACAGGCAGACAAGGTCTTCCTCAACAATCCAAGTGTTCTGCTGGCTTTAGACACTGTTTTTTGCACATGAGTTGACCATTTAAGATCATCAGAGATAGTCACACCAAGGTAGTCATGCTGTTTAACTCTTTGGAGAGCTTCTCCATTGATGGTATATTGGTATATGCTAGGTTTTTTCTTAAGAGTGATGGTCATTACAGCACACTCATGAGCCAGGTGGTAGACGGATGTGAAAGGTCAGATCTTACGGAGGGTATATGGAACAGCGGACTGTTGATTTATTTATAAATGCTGCGTCCACTGCAAAAATTCTGATATTGGAATTCAATTCCTGGTTGATGTCATTTATGTACAAGAGGAACAGTGCTGGTCCTAGCACTGAGCCTTGAGGAACCCCGGAACTAACATCTTCCCATGTAGAGTGGCAACCACTAACAGAGACAGCCTGCTTTCTACCATTGAGGAATGCTGAAATCCATCTCAGGGTGGGGCCTCGAATGCATAAAAATCTAATTTACCAGGCAGGCGTTTATGCGGGACCTTGTCGAAGTCCTTGCTAAAGTCTAGCAAGACCATAATCTGTCTGTCCATGAGAGGTTAAGGTGGAAGCCCAAATCATGTTATGACACAATTATGTGAGTTAATGGTTGACAATTTTTCACGAAAGCCTTTGTTGACTATCAAGATTATGGTTGGACAAATGTTTGGCATATAGTACGAATAAACATGTTCCATAATTTTACAGGGATTCGGAGTGTTTACCATCTGTTTTACTAGTAAATATTGATGCAAACGTGGGCAGAAATGACAAATGACTTGGGGGTAACTTGGCAGGTCCGTTTGCTTCTCGCCCATTACCGACTTTGGGGTGCCCGCCAATTGACTTTGAGCCTGGAGAATGGCGTCTTATTACTCACCTTTCCTTCCCTCTAGGGGGTCGATAAATGACGGAATTCCTACAGATTTCTCGATGGTGAATTATGCATCCGTTGATTAAGCAGTTAATTTGGTGCAAGCAGAAGGGAGGAGAGCATTTCTAGCAAATCCAATATCAGTAGGCTTTCATGTTGCCTTCCCTTTATCCATGAGATTTCGATTTTGCTTGATTTAAGTTTAGGGTTGGTATTGCATTGAAGATATCTGCCAATGGGGGCAGTGGATCAGCTGCCCCTTTGGAGAGATTTTCTTCTACATAACATACCAGATTGAAACCCTTAAGAAGAGGGCTCAATCGATTTGTCACATCTGGAGTACTTTGTTTTTTTGTGTAATATGTCACACTCATCATGTCTCCAGTTTACGTGACGCATTTCAACAAATGTGGTGGTTAATTGGGGTGTTTCCTTAGCGGTTGAAAAGACAGTTGGGCTAGTTAAAGTATACATTTTTGGGGCTTGAGATCGATACGGTCAATCAGTTAGTGTCAGCTCTGTGACGTTATTGTTGCAGGCACAGGAGGCAACAGTTTATGTCGCTTCGGATAGATTCAGTCATTCACAAACCATTTCACTGAATACCTTGAAGTAACCTGTTAATAGACAACGGAGTACCCATCTGCATGGGTACCTACATCACCGCCGCAAAAGTGGGGTAATCATCCACCTAGGTACCGCGCAGTAGCTTACCCACTAGTCACACCATAGACGGGAGTAACCTGCTTGGGTACTCCCTGCAAATGAGCTTTGAGCTCTGTTTGAATTATTTAGAATTTTTATCCATTATTTAACAGTTTGGTCAGAATGATTTATGTTTTATATACAAAATGTCATACATAGGAGTTTTTGGTGATGCTAACAACTCAAATAGAGATGTTAATAAGCTTGAAGTCAGAAAGTCGTAAACAACAGTGGAATCTTTGGCGCCCTCTGTGGTCCAAAGTGCTGCTACTAGTCAGCCACTAGGGAGTAACCCGTTCCAGCGCTTTTTTAGGATGTCTTATTCATTTCTTCCCGGTTTGCTACCCTAAGATATAATGAAACTCGATCCTGTGCATCACAGGACCGCCACGACCTAATGTTTTTCGTTTGTAAACTTTAATATGACAATTTTGAGGCGAATTTTGTTCCGTTATTCAAAATGCTAATTCGCACCACTTTGGCTGAAATTGACAAAAAATCAAAATTGGTTAAGAAAAAATACAAATCATTAAATTTTGAAGACCGTCCATTTGATGGAATTAGACTGAAAAGTTATTGAAATTGTCGATCGTGATTGACTTCTCGAACGCCTTACAGTTTGGAATTCCCCGTGGAGATAACTAGTGATAGGAATAGCTCATTGGTAGAACCCATCGCTTTCACCTTCTGTGCCTATTTATCCGTTTTAAGAGAAGCACTCCTAAAATATCTCCCACTCTGTGAAGGTGACGTAGTGGAAAAATGCATCTCATACGTATCTCTTTGTCTATATTAGTGTGTCTGAGGTGCTCTGGGCTTTGACCATGACTTGGCGGGTTAAACCTTCTTTGTGAGCGCTTAACCCATTCCACTTCTCTCAGAGTGCATATTGCTGGAGTTTGCTTATAGCTCCATCTGCCTGAATACCTCTTTACTTCTGGTGAGCCCGATGACATAGCGCGCGCTGAGTTCATTTTGGCTGCTGTAACCGGTTATAGCCTTCCTCTTTCCATGGGGAATGCCCATGGATGCCAGGCCTTTGTTGACTGATGTATTGCAGAAACTTGCTTCCTACTTCTATTTGAAAGTAGTATGAAGCCCATCCAATGTTTTCAACAGTAGGGCACTTCCACTTGCTATGCATAAATGGAATGGTTCTCCTAGCATAGAGGACCGTCACTCTATGATGATCACTTCCTTTGTTTTGGTAGAAAAGATGGGGGATATCTGGTCTCTCGCATGTCTCAGTGGGTTTCTGGAGAGAACACTATTTGTTTGTGTTTCCTCATCCTCAGGAATATACATGTCATTGGCTTTCTCAAATGTTGGCTGGCTCTGTCTTAAGATACCTGGATTTTGATAGGTTGTACCATCAACTGTGCGAAGGCTATTGTAGAGATGGAGTCCAGATTCTCAGGTGTCATGTTTTTCCTGATGTGCCTCTACGACGTACGGTGTGCCAGACCTGTAGAGATTGCTTTCAGTGTTGGTCATGGCGCCAGTTGTATCTTCCGCTTTGTATGAGTAGCTTACACCATTGAGGATGTGGAACAGTGTACAGTGACGATGATGACGTAATTGGCAGAGTTCAAGATTGTTCTGTGGGCTTCAGATAGGCAGGAGATGGAATTGATCATGAATTGCTTGATTGGACAGACACAGCTCTGGATGTGAGGCATTTCCTTGTTCTTGATGACTGATTTCTTTGATCAGCACTATTTTTTGTACCCATACCGACCCTGTCCGTCTGACCTCTAGCCATGTCTTTCAGAATTAAATGGAAGTAGTGGTCTTAGCAACCGGCAGAGTGTATTCGTTGACAAGAGGAGTCTCTGATTAAGGGGTTGGTACATTTCCCACTTTTTCTGCTCCCGTTGAATTCAGCAGCCTTTTACGGAATAAAGCACTATTACATTCACTTTATTCCTTAAAGGCTGCTGAATTCCACTGGGAGCAGACAAGTGGCTGCAATAAATGTACCACCCCTCTGATAAGCATGCTAGTATTGGTGTAGGAGAGGGAATCAAGGGTGACTGTTTTGCCCATTCGGATCAATTTTTTTGTCCAACGTTAAACTTGGTGGCCGCCATGTTTCTGGTTCCCATTGGAGATCCAACTCTTGTGGGAGCTAGTTACTGATGGCAGCGTTGCTCTGTTGACGGTGGAATGCTTCTTTCAAAATCATTGACCAAGGCGATGGCAGCTGGCCTCTACGAGTTACATCTATTGCATCGATTGATTACTCCTGGAATTTTACCTATTGGTTGTAGAACTAGACTTATACGATATTCAATGGCTCAGAACACTCAATCACCAGTATATTGAGCACCTACAGGCTGTTTCCAAAAAAAGTTAACACTCGGACACAGGAATTTTGTAAACAATAAAGTACGCATGGGTCTTTGTTTGGTATGCTCTTAAAGCTAACTATAAGCTTTTATTTGCCGTTTATTTCATTCATGGCATATGTAGAACAAAAAGATATGCTTCGTCAAGACAGAGAGTACAAATTTCGGATTGTGTCCGATTTGCAAAGTAACATTTGTATATTTGTGTGAAACATGATTTTTAACATACTTAATTTGGGGTATTGATTGTGTTATTGAGTGGCAATTGAACTTATTGAGAATTGACAATCCCTTTTGACTTCATTATTGTCATAAAGTGTGATAAGTGTCTTTATGATCAGCAATACTTTGTATTTTTCAAAATTAATCAGTCAGTTTACTTTCATTGGCAGAATTCATTCCTATCAAATCGCTCAAACCCACAGAATGTTAAACCAAACCAAATTAAACCAAAAATCACACTTCCTTATTTTGGCTTCCCAATACAATCTATGATTTTATAGGCAGACTACCACCAAAAAACACGGAGTAAAAACAAAGAAAGAGAACTCTGATAAGAACCAACATGGCCTAATGAAGCAACAGAATTGGAAATAAAGACACCATGGCAGGCCATACACATGATCCACGGACCAGAATGTTCAAAATCCAAAAAGCTTCTCAAGCCAACGTATCTCTTAATAGAAGAGCATTGTGGTAGATCAACAATGTACATTTGGACAACCCGGGCAGGGATGTGAAGTTTTCATATTCATAGAAAAACACTGCAAAATCTTTTGTTTTCTTTTTAAAGATGTTTTTTTATGTTTTAATAAAATTAAGTGTATTCGTGTTGCATCATGCATTCCAAGTGCTTAAAGGCAAAAATCGGACCAAGTTGCTTTTGCCCTCTCATAATTGATGAAGCATATCTTTTTTTTACTTATCGGATTGGAATGAAATAAATGGCATTTAAGCTTGTTTATTGGCTTTTAAGAAAAATACCAAAACAAAGATCCATGCGTACTTTTCTTGTTATCAAAATGCCGTCGTTACGAGTGTTAACATTTGTTTGGGACAGCCTTTACCCCCCTGATTTTAGTATTGATTTATGATACCTAGAACATGCATGGTCATCTGTTGTTAACATGTGCATATCCCAGGCTAGTGAACTCAGTCCCTTGGTAGATTAGCATGCCCTTCCTCATAGTGATTGAACAGTAAAATCTCCATCCCATGGCACAGTTCAGGAACCTTCCATTCACCAGTGTATTTAGAAAATACCCCGCCCTGGTTTTGGTTATGATATATGATACCCAGATTAAACAAGGTCAGTTCATGTCAGCGTATGTACAAGTACAACCCATCTGAACTGTGCCTTGGTGGATGAGCATATTAGTAAATGTTTTACACGAGGTTAGCTGTAGCTGGTGTAGGCTTTAGATATGGTCCTGGTCCTAAGAATTAAAAACAGGTATACATTTATTATAATTATCAAGGACGAATACTTTAAAACATTAGCTTGAAACAATGGTTAATGGTCATCGTTGTGGTATTTTGGAATGCACACATTCTAATGTTTATATGTCCCTACTATTTATTATACCCAGATTTCTTTGTAAAAATATTGTTTTTAAATCTTTAACCCTCGTCTACCTGAGCCATTTTGTAACACAACTCCCGAGGGGGGTGGTTACCACCACCCTGTGATTTTCGTTACTGAATGTCCGATTCCTGTAAATTTGGTACCAAAGGATAGCTTAGAGTTCCTTCCTTCCATTGGTATCAAAATAAGTACCAACATTCCCATTCGACGTCAGCCATGACGTCATATGTTGATGAAAGTAGGAAATACTGTATATAGGGTGGAAAATTGATATTTCGTCAATTTATCGACTCAAACACCTTTATCACTATAAAGTGTGTCTTTATAAACGGTCATTTCCCATCAAGTAGAGTCAAACTGCACGAAAGTCGATTTTCCTAACCTTTTTGGCGAAAAAATTTTCACTGTGTGTCTATGGAAATTGGCAGTTTGCTGACATGGCGAATTTTATTACGTCATTGTGACGTAATTCTACGGCAATGTTTGGTACTCATTTTGGCATCAAATGGAAAGAAGAGGACCATCGCTATATATTGTCCCACATCAAGTGTCCTGTGATGTTCCTGTTTTTGTGTTAGGGAGCAGTTGGTACTTCTCGTCCCGAAAGGAGGGGGGGGGGGTGGTTGCCACCCCCCTATCCATCACGTTTGGATCACCCCTGTATCTTACCTATACTTCGGATGTTTCTTTTTGGGGGGGAGAAAAGGAGCGGACATGTCAATTGACAATTACTTAAAATATTTGGCAACCACAAAGTGGGTTTTAGCAAGCGGGGAAAAACCTGAAGGGGGGGGGGGGTGGTGAACCAACCCCCCTTCGGTAGACGCGAGGATAAAACGGATCGACCACGGCAGTCGATCCAGATGGGCAAAAGTCGTCCCCCAGAGTACGTCCCGGTTTACGTAGTCCGCGGTGATTTTTCTCCACTTAAGGCCGACTCAGAGATTTCCTGAGGAGGGCGCCCTCAATTTCCAAAAAATAAAAATCGTGTTTTTTGCATATACATTGCTTGTCTCATATACTAATCACACTGCTGTGAATTTGCTAAGCTTAAATTCGAATTCCTCCCTATGAAATCACCCTTTGTATAAAATTCCGGATCCGGAATTTTTGTTATACACAGTATCCCTATGGGACGTAATACTACACAGAATGTTTACTGCATCAAAAACAATCCGATTCATCTCAAATTCGGAATTGTGCATTTTAGGTTACTATCTTAGTTCTAGTTTGACTATTTTTCATTATTACACAAAAAAATAATAGTTCGAAATCTCTGAGTCAGACTTTAAGGTTGAACTTGACGAAATGGCGCGCGTATCGCGCGCAAATCGCTTAATTTATCTTGCCCAAATTTACCGCTAAAACCTTCGTCGAAATTCCCGAAAAAGAGGGATAAAAAGGCATATTTTGGTCATATCGTCCCGCTTTTCGAGTCGAGAGGGGGCAACTTTTCCCCTGCCACCCGGTCGGTACGCCCTGTGTCTTAATGCTATTGACTGTAGTGAAAGAGTGTGCGCTTCCGGATAAAAGTGTGAAATGTTGTACCAAACTTTGGCATTGATAAACCATCAAATGATGAAGGCACTTGCCACCCCCCATGGACCCCAGCTTCGGGTTTCAAGGTTATACAGGGTTCCACATTTTAAATTTTCGATTGGGTTGAAAGGTACCCATTATTTGATATAGTTACAAGATTCAAAAAAGGTATAGTGATACCCAAAAAGGTATAGTTATGGGGTAAAAACTGTAAAAACGAGAAAGTCAACTATGTGTTAGTGCATGCCAAAGGTTAAAAGTTGCTTTGATTCAGGTATTGTGGTGCAAATTGTTTCCCTTGCTTAAATGATTAAAATAAGGAATAATTTGCCTTATCTGTTTTGCTTAGTTTTCACGTTATCCAACAAAATAGGTCACAGGTCAATAGAATCCAATAGCTGCCAATAGTTGTTGACTTTATTCGCCATTTTGGTTAATAACCAAACACTTAAAGATAGTCCAAACTATTCCTATATTTCATTCTATGAGCTGAACCAACAACTTGAACCACGTTTTACAAAAATCGGAGCAACTTTTAATTTTTGACCCATGTACAAACCAAAATTGACTTTTCACCATTTTTACAGTTTTTACCCCATAATTCCAAAACTATAAGCCATAGGTAGTATGATCTATACCTTTCTGGAATCCTTGTAACCAGACAAACATCATGGTGTGCTTTTCAACACAATCGGAACATTTTACATTTTTTACCCCTGTGTAACCTTGAACTCTAAGCTGGGGCCATGAAAGGACGTGGCAAGTGCTTCCACCAATTTTTTGATTATCAATGCATAAAGTACTTGTGTACCAAAATTCACAGTTTTATTCAGATTTGCACACTCACATGAGATCTGTACACTACAGTCCCCCACTATATTGCCTTTTATTCAACGTGTCCAACGCATTGACCTACAATCACTGCACTGGACCTGTGCTTTCAAAATTCACACAAAATCACGAGTCCCGACCTCTTTTGTGAAAGAACGAGTGATTTACTGCTTTTGCTTACTCTTATTTCCATTTTTAAAATGAAAAACTGGATCTTTTTTGATCGCATACCCCCATTTCAATCATCTGTCCTTACGAAGTGTATAAACGAATAATTTATTTCTGTCATTATAAATCCCCCCTTATTCCCTGATTTTTCACACCATGGAATTGTGCTATAAAACGTGAATTTTGTCCAGTGATGACAATCGTTGGACGGTGTATTTTTTATTGCCATTCATAACGCATGTCTACCGGCCAATTGTTTTGGTTATATATATGTACATTGAGCAATCAGAGACATGGTAAGAAAAGTTTGAACGTAAAGATATATGAAAGGTCTATTTTGATTGGTACTCTCAGATTATATATATTACTATATCATGTAATGAGCCAATCAAAGATTCCGTGAGAAAGATGGTAGACCTCAAGGTGCAATATTTAAAGGCTGACTCAGAGATTTCGAAATATATATTTTTTGTATAGTAATTAAAATAATCAACTAGAACTAAAGATACTCATCTAAAATGCTCAATTCCAAAGTTAGAGATGAATCGGATTTTTCGTTTTCATTCAGTACACATTTATGTACAGTATAACAGTGCATAGGATACCGTGTATGACCAAATTTCTGGATCCGGAATTTTTAAACAAAGTTGTGATTTTCTATATGAAGGAATTCAATTTGAGCTTAGTTAATACTTAAAAAAAACCACAATATTTTGCATTTTGGTTTACAAATTCGTAATATTTAATGAATAATTTGTGTCAAAAGTACAAAATACAATGTATTTTTTACTCCAAACTGTGCCAAATTTGACTAATTTGTCGACCACGTTCCTTCTTGACACAACATCGAGGTAACTACTTTAAAGAGTATAAATATGATACGTGCATGCAAGTCAAAAATCCAAGATGGCCTCCTTTTTCCCGAATATCTCATTTTTATTAGGAACAGCGTTTTTGAGACCGTTTACCGTGATTACACGCTATAAAAAAACTGGTTATTTATTTTTATTATCATATTTTTTAAAAGAAATAAAATAATTCTGAAGTTTGTTGTGATATATCCCTTACGTTCATAGAGGAAAAGGACTAGCAACCTGACAATCACCGCAGAAAAAGGAGGTAGCGGTATTTGTGTTGTATGATCAAGGAGCACTTTTCCCGTAAACACAAAGTAGGGGGTCTGCCTCGTGATTTTTGAAAAGTTGCAAAAATGGCATAAATTTAGGTATTTAAGGGATATAGGTCACAAGTTTGAAAATAATGAAAATATTGCAGTTTAAACAACCTAATTCCCCTACATTCAATTATTTTTTTGACAAAAGAGGTGAAATATAGTTCTATTAGTAACTCTTAGCAAAGTTAATTACGGTAAAAAATATAATGATTAAAAAAACGCACACTACAATATATATTAACCAAAATTCAAAAGTAAATAAGTTTACATGACCCAATATCTATTGCCCCCGCTACTGCGCAGTGAAGCTGTTCACATCCGGGAGTTTTTCACTGCACCAGCGAACTACGTGACCAGACGGATACTCAATGAATTACTTATATTAACGTATTAGGCTGACTGCTGGGTTTTGTCTGACCATTCGCTGGGATACGATACGCTAGAGTAGATTTCACTGCTTCATGGTTATCGCCAGAGATTTTTCAAAGGGTAAGACATATCTATAATAATTATTATTCCTTGCTGAGGTTTCCCTAACTGGAAACATCAGGAGAAGATTACTTGTAAATAATGTGTTATTTATTATTATTATTATTATTGTTATTATTATTATCGGCTGGACCGATAATTAACTCAAAATGTGTAATCAGATATTTTAGGTGATATGTTTCAATGTGAGTAGAAAAATACCATATGAAAATCACATCATGATAGTAGAACCCGTTGACTTTGAATGGCATAGACTGAGAAGCGTTTATTTGAATTGCGACTCTGAGTTGCCTTATCGACGCCTTACCAGTTTGGACAATTCCCCGTGGAGATAAATAGTGATAGGAATAAGCTCATTGGTAGAACACCAGCGCTGTTCCACCTTCGAGGCCTACTTTATCCGTTTAAGATAAGCACTCCTAAAAGAGCACTCCCTTCTGTGAGGTACTTAGTAGGGAAAAATTCATCTCATACAGTATATTTTGTTAGATTAGTGTGAGTGTTCTGAGGTCTCTGGGATGTGGACCAGACTTGGGGGGCGGGTAACACTGGCGTTGTGAGCGCTTAACCAGTCCACTTATTCAGAGGATTTGTGGAGTTGCCTGTTAGCTCCATTTGTCTGAATACCTTTGAGCTTCTGGTGAGACAAGGATGACATAGCTCGAGCTGTGTGCCAATTTGGATGCTCTTGTTGTACCGGTTTAGGCCTTCCTCTTTCAATGGGGAATGCCCCAGGATGCCTAGGCATTGTTGACTGAGTTATTGCCAGAAACCTTGCTTCCTACTTCTTTGGCACGTAGTATGAAATGAAGACCAGCACAATGTTTTCACAGGTCAGCACTTCCATCTTGCATATGCATTGGATAGCTTCTCCTACATAGGGACGTCAATCTATGATGATCCACTGCCTTTGTTTGGTAGAAAAGATGGGGGAGGGATATCTGGGTCTCTTCGCTGGTCTCAGTGGTTTATGAGAGTGAGAACACTATTTGTGTGTGTGTTCCTCATCATCAGGAATATAAAGTCATTGGCTTTCTTAAGAATGTTTGGACTGGCTCTAGTCTTAAGAGGAACTGGATTCGATAGTTTGACATCAACTGTGCGAAAGGTATTGTAGAGGATGGGCAGTTCCAGAGTCTCCGGTGTCATTGTTTTTCATGATTTGCCTCTACGACGTTACGGTTGTCAGAACCTGTAGAGATGCTTTCAGTGTTTGGTCATGGCGCCCAGTTGTATCTCCGCTTGGTAATGGAGTAGCTACAACCATTGCGGATGTGGAACAGTGTACAGTGACGATGATGACCGTAATTGGCAGCGTTCAAGATTGTTCTTGTGGGCTTCATGATAGCAGGAGATGGAAGTTCGATCATGGAATTGCGTGATGTGAAAGCCAAGCGTCTGTATGTGAGGCATTTCTTGTTCTTGATGACGAGTCTTTGATCAGCATCTAATTTGTTGTCCCAATACCGAACCCTGTCCGTCTGACCTCTAGCCATTTCCTTCAGAATTAAATGGAAGTAGTGGTCTTAGCAACCGCAGAGTGTATTGTATCGGTTCGACAAGGAGGAGTCTCTGATAAGGGGTTTTTACATTATCATTTACAACATTTAACAGTGATATGCTGTTATAAAAAAGTATAAACCACATCATAATGTTCAAATGTTTGAAAATCCTGTGTATTTTAGCAATATTGATAAACATACAAAAATAAACAAGCTGCACTTACCCAGCCTTTTGATGCAGGGCCGCGGTTATCAAAATGATTTTACCATTGGCAGTTCAATCGTGGTATTCGCAACCGCAGAGTGTATAGTTTGACAGGAGGAGTCTCAGGGATAAGGGGTTGGTACAATTTATGCACCCACTTTGTCTGCTCCCAGTTGATTCAGCAGCATTACGGACTTAAAAGGGGGGGCACAGTTATTACATTCACTTGATTCCTTAAAGGATGAGAATCCTGGGAGCATGCAAAGTGGGTGCAATAAATGTACCAACCCTCTTTTGAAAAGCATGCTAGTATTGGTGTAGGAGAGGGAATCAAGGGTGATTTTGCCATGCGGATCAATTTTTTTGTCAACTAAAATGGTGCGCATGTTTCTGGTTACCATTGGATATCAAAACTCTTTTTTGGAGCTATTTACTGATGACAGCTTGCTCTGTGGACTTTGGACTGCTTCTTCAAAAATCATTGGATCAAGGCGATGATGGCAAACTGCGCATTCTTACGAGTTACATCTATTGCACTACTGGAATTTTACCTATTGGTTGTAGAACTCGACTTATACGAATTCAATGGTAACAAGAAAAAAGTCAATCACCAGTATATTGAGCAACTAAGGTGTTCCAAAAAACATGGTAACACTCGGACAAGGGATTTTGTAAACCAAATAAAGTACGCATGGGTCTTGTTGTATGCTCTTAAAGCTACTAATAAGATTTTATTGCAGTTCGTTTTTCATTCAATGACGCTATTGTAGAACAAAAAGATATGATTCGTCAAGAAAGAGTACAAATTCGGATTGGTCCGATTTTGCAATTAGTAACATTATGTAAATTGTGTGAAACATGATTTTGTACATACTTAATTTGGGTATTGATTGTGTTCTGAATTGGACAATTGAAATTGAAGATATGACAATCCCTTTTGAACTTCATCTTGTCATAAATTGTGATTTATGTCTTATGATCAGCAATCCTTTGTATTTTTCAAAAGTAATCAGTCAGTTTACTTTCAGTAGCAGACATATAGTCCTATCAAATCGAACTCAAAACTACACAGAATGTAAAACAAACCAAATTAAAAAATTAATCACACTTATTATTGGATTCCAATAAAATCTATGATGTTATAGGCAGAATAACAACAAAAACACGGAAGTAAAGTAAAAACACAAAAACAGAAAGAGGAACTTATGATAATGAAACAATGAAACCAAACATGGACTAATGAAGCAGGAAGAACAGAAGTGGAAATAAAGAACCAGTGGCAGGTCATACAGATCCACGGACCAGAATGGCAAAATCTCAAAGCTTCTCAAGCCAACGATCTCTTAATAGAAGAGCAGTTGTGGTAGATCAAAACAATGTACATTGTAATATTTAATATTTAAAACATTTTTGTTTTTTTGTTTAATGTTAAAAAAACAAGTCTTATTAATAGAAAAAAACACTGCAAACATCTATGTTTTCTTTTTAAGATGAAAAGAAGGCGTGATACTGCTACGAAGCCAATTGTATTCATGTTGAATCATGCCTTCCAAGTGCTCAAGGCAAAATCGGACCAAGTTCATTGTGCCCTCTCATAATTGATGAGGCATATCTATTGTTTTCACTATCGGATTGGATGAAATAAATGGATATTACAGCTTGTTTTATTGGCCTTTAAGAAAATACCAACAAAGATCCATGCTACTTTTCTTGTTATCAAAATGACGTCGTACGAGTGTTAACATTTTTTTGGAAGCCTGTACACCCTGATTTTAGTTGATTTATATGATACCTAGAACATGCATGGTCAGCTTTGTTACATGTGCATATCCAAGGCTAGTGAAACTCAGCCCTTGGTCGATTAGAATGCCTTCCTCCTTAGTGATGAAACTTAGTAAAATATCCATTCCCATGGAACAGTTCGTACTTCCATTCACAGTGTATTTAGAAATACACCCCCTGGTTTTCGGTATGATATGATACCCGGATCACACAAGGTCCAGTTCATGTCAACGATGTACAAGTACCAACCCACGAACGTGTCACTGGTGGATGAGCATTAGTTAAATGTGTTTTTTTACACGAGGTGAGTGGTGTAGGCTTTATGATATGGTCATCTGGTCCTAAGAATTAAAAAACAGGTAAAATTTATTATAATTATCAAGGACGATACTTTTAAAAATTAGGCTTAAATGGTTAATGGTTCATCGTGGTGTTAAATTTGGGATGCACCAAATATAATGTTTTATATGTCTAACTATTTATTATACCCAGATTTTTTGTAAAAAATATTGTTTAAAATATTTGAACCCTGGTCTACCTGAGCCATTTTGTTAACACAACTCACGAGGGGGGTGGGTTACCACACCCTGTGGATTGTCGTTACTGAACACCGATTCCTGTAAATTTGGTACCAAAGCGATAGCTTAGAGTTTCTTCCTTCTGGTATCAAAATAAGTACCAACATCCCCACTTAGAGTCACCAGAGTCATATGTTGATGGAAAGTATGTAAATACTGAATATAGGGTGGAAAATTGATATTTCGCAATTTTAGCGACTCAAACACTTTATTATAGCTATAAAGTGATTTCTGTATATAAAACTAGTCTTTCCAACAAGTAGATCAAAAAACGGCCACGAATAGTCTGGATTTTCACCTAACTTTTGGCGAAAAAAATTTTCAACTGTTTGTCTATGGAAATTGGCAGTGTTGCTGACATGAGAATTTATGACTTCATGTGACGAATTCGAGGCATGTTTGGTACTCATTTTGTATTCAATGGAAAGAAGAGGACCATAGCTATATATTGGTCCCAATCAAGTGTCTGTGATGTTCATGTAGTGGTTAGGCACATGGTTGGTAATTCTCTCCCCTGAAAGGAAGGGGGGGGGGGTGGTTGCCACCCTCTATCCATCACTTTCGGATCACCCTGTATTTACCATAACCCCGGCGGATGTTTCTTGTTGATGAAAAGGAGCGGAAATTATCAATTGACATTACCATTAATAATTTGGCACAAGGAAAAGGGGGTTTAGCAAGGCCGGGGAAAAAACCTGAATGGGGGGGGGAGTGGTAAACCACCCCCCTTCGGTATAGACGAGATTAAACGGATCGACCGGAGTCGATCCAGAGGGGCAAAAGTCGGCCCGCCAGAGAAGTCCCGGTTGTACGGTTAAATCGTCCCCGTGATTTGCTCCAATTAAAGGCCGACTCAGAGATTTCCTGAGGAGGGCGCCCCTCAATTCAAAAAAAAATAGTGTTTTTTGGCATATACATAATGCTTGTCCATATATAATCACTGTGGAATTGCTGCTAAGCTAAATAGACTTCTCCTTATAGAAAATCACCCTTTGTTATAAAATTCCGGATCCGGAATGTTTGTTATACACCGTATCCTATGGGACGTCATACTACACATAACTGTTTACTGCATCAACACGAAAAAATTCGCTTCATCTCAAATTTCGGACTTGTGCATTTAGGTATATCTTTAGTTCTAGTTGACTATTTTCATGATTACACAAAAAAAAATATATCGAAAGTCTCTGGTCAGACTGTAAGGTTGAACTTGACGAAATGCGCGCGTATGGCGCCAAATCGCTTAATTTACTTGCCCAAATTACGCAAAAATTCGTCGACAATTCCCGAAAAAGAGGGATATTATAAAAATGCATATTTGGTCCATATCGTCCCGCGTTTTCGACGATGAGGGGGAACTTTTTTTTTTTTTTCCCCTTGCCCAACCGGTCGGTACCGCCGTGTACGTAATGCTATTAGACTGTAGTGAAAGAGTGTGCGCTTCGGATAAAGTGCTGAAATGTTGTTACAAAGTCTTTAGGCATTGATTTGTTTTTTGTTTTTTTAACAAAAAAAAAAAACACAAAAACAAAAACCCCCATTTTTTGTTAAAAAAATGATGGAAGCACTTGCCAACACCCTTAATGGCCCCAGCTTCGGTTTCAAGTAACAGGGTTAACATTTAAACTGTTCGATGCGTTGAAAGGTTTACAACATGATTGATTCTGAGTACAAGGATTCAAAAAAAAGGTATAGTATACAAAAGGGCAGAGTTATGGGGTTAAAAAAAATGTAAAAACAGGAAAAAGTCAAACTAGGTGTGTTAATTGCGTCAAAGGTTAAAATTGCTTTGATTCCAGGTAATATGTGGTGCAAATGGTTTCCCTGCTTAAAGGATTAAAATAAGGAATAATTTGCCTATCTATTTTGCTTAGTTGTCAAGCTGTCTGTACCATATGTGATGGTCGCCCCTCAGAGGAGCCAAACGGACAGGACTCTGGTACCTAGAAGGCCGAGAGTGCAGGTAACAGCCCGGGATGATCACCTACTTTTAGATTGGTCTGCAACTGTTTACTGGGCTCAGGTTGACCTACACTGACACCGAGGACCAACAGATTACAAGACCTCTCGGACCATAGGGAGCCGGGCACACCAAGCATATACCTGCACACATTATAAGCACATGGGTGGGGAGAGAGGAGAATTCCATAGTCACACTACATAAATGCTGCGTGATTATGCAATTTCCGGACCCTCTAGGAACTATTGGTATGACCAAGAAAAAAAAAACCAGACTCTGGAGGGGCTCGAAACCAGGGTCGCTCGGGTCGTCTTATATATACCCTGCGGACGGTTCAGCGCATCTTAGAACTTCCGGCCACTCGCCCTTCTCATATAATTTCCTTGGAGCCAAATCACTGAAGTTAATACACTTTTAGGGGCTCTTCCTTTAAATATTTGATGATATGGCCCCAAAGATATATTTTTGGTAATGGTTTGCCATATTTAGTTGGACAAAATTGGAAAAATAATCCATAGAAAATGTTACATTATCAGTCACTTTGAAACCTTATATGTTGAAAAAAAAATTTTTAAGTAGGTGATCAAATATCTACCAACAAATTGTTCCCCTATAAATATATGGTTTTAAATTAATATAGCTTAAAGTAAGGAAAAATATGGAAAAACAATTTTCCATGTACTGTGGCACCCTCTCTCTTGTGAACCATGTTATCCTCTAATCTTCTCCTATGCATAGATTATCGTTGGATTTATTGATAGGTACACAATTCACAAGCACACATCAAATTTGCATAAGAGGTCTTGGCTCGGAGTTATGCGTCAGTAAATGATTGTTCGCAACGGTAGTTTCTATTGTACGGGTTATTTAAATTTTTATCTGTAACTCAAATTGTGTTTAATGATAGATTTTTTGTTAACTAAGAAATTGTGTTGAACTGTCTAATTATATTAAAGCCACTTCAATGATTTCTTCAAAATATACACAAATTGCACACCTTTTTTCATTCAAAAGTCAATTTTTTCCACTGTTGTTTGGAAAATTGGGTAGTAAAGAGCCCCTTTGGTTTAAAGTGGTAAGATGAAAACACGCCATATTGTCAAAAATGCAGATTTTTATGCATTATTTTTTACTAATAAAGGTCAAGGACCGACTTTTTTTCATGTCTAGGAATAGCATAAATGGCATCTTGCAACATCAGAAATGAAAAACCAAAATTGTGGTTAGAATTTTTGTGAGAACAAAACATAGGATTCTAAATATTCTGAAAGTAATAAACGAACCAAACCTAAGTTACGATTGGGGTAATAAAATCACTGATGGGGGCTTACAGGATACTTTACTGAACACACAATTCAATGGAGATCACAATTTTTATATTATTATGTCTTTTTCCCCTCAATTTTCATTTAAAAAAATTCCATAAGTCTGCAACTTAATCCTGCACTTTTTAAATTTAAAGGTACTTGCAAATTTCAGATGTGTTTATCATATTTGCATTGATGGTTAGATAAATTTAGTTAACAAATTAAAGTATAATGATTCATACATGTATGTCTATGGTCAACTCTTGGATGAAAGTTGATTACTTACAATAATAAAAAACCTTGTTCAGTTTTTTCTTTTTAATTCAAAGCTAACAGTACAATACTAAAAAAAAAAGTCAGTGCATGCAACAGTTTGTAAACATCAAATTTAAATTTAAAATCTCAACTCCCTATTAAACTGTCTGTAGCTTTTATCTACAGGTTGTCTCACATTGTTACACAATTGTCGACAGTCACCCATTCTATGGCTCCACTTGAGAAGAAACTAGGTCACACCCACATAAATTAAACTGGGGAGCTGTCAAGAAGAATAAAATGGAACACAGTGACATAACATTTGCAAAAAGAGAAATAATAATAAATCAAACTGAAGTACATAAACACAATTAAACTTCTGCACTTTTTCAAAAAATGGCAATTAGTTTGTTATTTAAAAATAACCTTTTTTAATAAATGTGCGAACTGTACCCAACACAATTTTAAGAATTATATAAGGAAAGATTTGAAAGGATCGGTTCTAACCCTATGTGCTGTTTTTTTTTTAAATATTTCTTTGAAGGAGTCCTGACCAATAAGATGAATGAGCTTGAGTAGGGATGGCCATGTTGTCAATATCTGCTGATAATTAATGCTGTCTTTTAAATGGCTCATTTAAAACAAATCACAGAAGGGGTTGAAAAGAAAAAAGAAAAAATACATGAATGCATTATTGTCACCTGCTCGTCAAGCCCGCATTCGCTTGAGCCTCAAAAACAGTGTCTGAGGTTAAGTATATCCTTGATCATTATGCGATAAAACCACCAGCATCTACCCCACCCGTCGTCTTCGTCGTCTGAAGGTGGCCATCGCGGCGGTTCTCAGAGGCTGTGCAGTCGAAAATAGAAGTCAGGCTACTGTTAATACGATTTACGATTGGTGTTATGGCGCCAAAATTCTTGCATGTGTGATTAGAGAGAAAGAAGAGAGAAGAGGGGAGAAAAATGGATCAACTGGTGGATCACCGCTATTTCTCCCGCTCCTGCTCCGCGAACTTCCTTACCCCCATCATCATTCGGGTCTTGTAATGGTCCTACTTCTCATGCCTCATCTGATACTCCTATCTTTTCTTCATAGTCTTTCTCTGCCCTCCATGCCTCCCGGTTTACTTTTCCAATCACAGCCTTCTTGTCCTTTGTTCCCTCTCGACCAATTCTACCCTCTTCTTTTTCCAACCTACCATAGAGGTGACTTACGGTTCTTATTCCTCTGTCCCCCCTTTCTTCCCTGTCTTACCTTCCACTGACCAAACTTTTCCTGTTCGTCCCTGTGTGATGCGCTCGGGGCCTTAATACCTCAACCTAGCACTCCGTTTGCCTCCCCACAGCACCCACCCCACTCTCCTCCCAACCCCAGCCATTACCGGTTAGTTTTCGTTCTCTCTCTCTTTCACATCGTTTCTACATCCCCCCCTTCGATACCCCTAGCGGACTCCAACCCCCCGTCCTCTCGTACACTTCTTCATCTGTACTGTTACTTATCCACGTGAGAATTAGACTGGGCTTTGGCAAGTCATTTTTTTTATTTTTTTCTGCTTTAACTCTTCTCACCCTCTTTCCAGTTACTTATGTCCCCTCAGTGTTGGAGCTTTTTTCATCCTTTAGGTATGCGTTATGGAAAGTGTTCGTGAGTCCTTGTCAACGTTCTTTACAGTTTGGATTGTGAACTACCTCTTTGGAGTCGCCGAACTCTGGCCGCAAAGAGGTATTTTTCCGATTTTGGCGCCTTTGCGCCGAGGTTCGGATCGTGTGGCTTATGCTATCAGCGCACTTTACAATCTTCCACTTGAACGGCACGCAACGGGCATTCTTCTCTGTCGTTGGCGCCTTAAACCATGAAGCTCTCGCGCACGATACACGAATGATTAACTAGGTGAGGGCAACGTCACCTTGGGGATCCCATAGTAAACCTCTTTACATCTACTTCTTGTGTATCTGTGTCTTTTGTTTACCCTTCTATCTAATTGCTCCTTTTGACCTATTCTTTCCGCCATTGCGCTACATATCCTTTATTTTTTCGTTTTTTTTTCTCTCAGTCCCCTTTCTCTTTCACTGCTCTTCCAACAAGCTATCTCAAGCAGCTAGTCCTGCATCCGGCCCCCCCTAATCCCAAACCATTGTTGAAGAGGCTTTAGCCATCATTCACGGAAGTGACACTTAGTCGTATTAATTCTTCTGTTATTTGAAAAAATTCTGCACAATGTCCAATCCAAAAATTCCTAGGCAGACTCTCCGGGACCTACCTCCTACACAAGCAACTCTGAATATTGTGTGTTCATTTATTCAACTGATTATTCTGCTCGCGCGTTACGTTTCGATATGCCAGCGGAAGCTCTGCAGGTGTGTTCTACCATAAAACCCACCGAGTACACAATGCTACCCCTATAACACCGTTCACGCGGTATGAGACTTCTAAATTCCTGCTCGAGTTTCCGCGCCGTGCTACGCTAGACCTCATAGGTTTTGGTGATGTTAGTGTTCGCAAAAGCCGTTGCATTTGTACAACTCTCTACTGCAGCTCTTCGGCTCGTACGCCTTGCTCGTACATTATCTACCCCCTTTTTTCCCTACCGCATTCACGTGCTGTTTTCGTCGACCAGTATGTTTTTCTCTCATTCGTCCCTTCTTGCTCTTGGCATTCATTTTTCTCCTCTTTTAACCAAATCCACCTTTGTTTCCGACGCCTCACCCTTCCCCTCAATTATTTTGTATCTTTGGGATTAAAGTTACTGTTGGTAGGTTCATATGTTTCACAACCAACGTCAACCCTCCTCGTTTGCCTCCGTTTTTTGCTGCTCGCGTTTTCTGAAGTCTCAATCATCAGCCTCATTAGCGCGCCCCCAACCTGTCAATGGTGTGCGGAATAAAACCTACAGTTAATGTTATCCACACTGTCGACAAGTGGGGCCTGTGAGATTAGTTTCTCCTCCCACTCGTCGCGGCTCATATTCCTTCGGGTTAGGATGTTTTGTTACGGCGGGTTATAGGATAGAGGCAGTTTACTATTTAAGAAAAGGCGATGCGGAAGAAAGAAACCTGTTGCTCCGTTATAAAACAAAGGCAAGATGTAGAAGAAGAAGACCAAGGAGGGATGAAAACAACCACCACACACCCAGGGCACAGCCAACCGGAGAAGTACATCAGTGGTATTCACCAAATTCTGATGCCGGGGCCTTCCCGCCAGATACGTAATAAAAGCCGGGAGTCCTACTTCCCTATCTTCGTGTACCGTTTGCACACTAACGCGAGGCCCGCAGCTCTAGTATTTGTACCTTGCTTAGTGCCCAGCCTTGTCCTTTTTATTTAGCTCGTAGTCTCTTCTCATCACCCCAGCCTTGCCGCACCCTAGTCCAGCATCTTCAACCGATAACTCTTACGACAGAAAACATTTTTTCTTGTTATCGGTGAGGAGTGAACCCGGTTAGATATATATCACTTAGTCACAGGTGTTAGGATTGTCCATTAACTTGCCTGCGGCTTTGAGGGGCTGTCATATTATTCTCTAACAGTAACAGTTCATTCTAAATACATTTTACCAGCAAAGGGACAACAGTCACCGCTCTAATACATCTTTAAATCACACCTAAAATATTAATATAACGCCACTATCATTTCGTACATTCCCTCGTTTTACGCTAGCCCCTATCTTATCTTTTCTCTCTCTGGGATACTATCCCCTCGCAGTCGTAAATCCATCCAATTTTACTACTCTCCCTCTTTGTATCTACCTACCTTTATTCGCCTCGCCCTAGTCTGTTCTTCACTTTCATCCCGCTAGTCCCTCTCCTACCCCTTTCCGCTTCCCCATGTTTTAGGTCTTGAAGGGTTTTTCCCCCGTTGCCTACTTTCTTGGTTACTCACTGCTTCCGCCCTTCGTATTCAAGTCTGTAATCCCCTCCCCCTCAGCGTAATGATCTGTCCTCTTTGTCTCCGCCCTGCTTCCATCCCGCACCCTACCTCCTCCCCCTTTTCCTCCCCGCCCCTCTCCCGAATCCGGCTTTTTGTCTACTGTTTTCTCCATGTACCTCATTAGCTTCCGACATTCCCTTTTTGCTTATTCTTACTCTCCCCCCCATAGTTTCTTCACTCTTTTCTTCTACCCGCTTCCTCCTATTTTTCTTCCACTGTTCCAGTTACACACTTTCCCTATCGCTACCTGTGTATTAATCGTCTTAACTTTCTCTTCTTACATGAATTATAAGTTCCATAACCACCGTCTTCTAGCCTTCTTTCTTTCTTCTTTGCTCATTCCACAAGGCCATGTTTTCCTTCGATTGTACTTTGACTCTCTGACTAAATTCTCTCTTTTTCATTTTCAGATTTATAGGGCTCTTCTGGGACTCATCCTTTCATCTCTTCTATCCCACTCTGTAGCCAATTTAGTTTCTTCCCTATCGCCCATTCACTTTTTGGGTCTTTTTTTGTTCCCACCATTTTCGCCTCGCTATCCCTCTGTCCCTCACATCCCCCGCTTACTGTTCCCAGTTTGTTCTTTCGTCAGCCGACAGAAAAACTGACATCCTCTCTCGGAATCAAATCACACTTGTATTTCCTTAAAAACTCAATAAAACACCCTCGTTAATGCCATTCTTGAACGAATATAATACTCCTCTCTTCCCCCATTTCTAAACGGACAAGATAAATAGATACCAGGACCTTTATCTTTTTTCTTCCTCGTTCCCTACTGTCTTCCATTATCCCTGGGATCATGCTACGTCACACATGCGCGGGATGGGTGGTAAAACTGATATCTCCTGCCGCAATTTGGCGTCCCGCAATACATTGCGGAAAGACCCGCCAATCTATCACATCCCTCTTCCACCACGTTAACTCTTCTTGTCTCCTCACTATTGCCCCGAGTCCTTTTTCCCTTGCTACCCTAGAGCAGCTAGTAGTGTCTCTTTTCACCCCTCTGGTGCGAACGCCTCCAAGCAGAATTAATGTATAGCCCATACTATTCGCAGTCATATCGCCTTCTGTGGTTGTATCTTTACTGTTAGGATTAACCTGCGACACGCTCCATAAGTCGGGGGAAACTCTTTTGCCTTTTACATAAGTTGACTCTGGCCGTTATGTCATCTCCAACCTGGGCGTCACAGAGGATGTCGCCCCCCTCGCCCTTACTTTGCTGAGCATCCCGCTCGTTCCCTGCTCATTTGGACTCCAATCTTCCTCCATGGAGGACTGATAAGATATGAATCTATAATGTGTCACCGCAGGCCCTCATCGGTAGATTCACATTTAATGAAAGGTATGAAATGTATATGCGGGGTGTTACTGGGGGAATAAAGATGGTAGGTCCCGAAAGAAACTGAGGTGGACCGGTAAGAGGGGCGGCATCGTGGCGATACTCACTCCCTATTTGTCAGGTTTGAGTTCTAAGCTGTTATTATTCTTCTGTCGTCGTTCCTTTCCAAACCACTACTTTCAGTGCTTTTCTCTTTCATGTTCACCCAATTGCCACAAAGATTTGTCAACAAAGAAAGCCCACTGAACCAACCCTCAATATAGGGGGGGCTGTTACAGTTTGGCCATAGATGGGATAACCTGAGAAGGGTGTCCATAGTGGTCATTGTCGCATTTCGACTAACACCCTTGTTTCCTTCTTCTCCAAAAGCTCGCAACGGTGCCACAAATCGATGTCAGTGTCTGTTAGGGGTCACGAGTGATTGCCAGGTGCTGACGGCCGATATGGGGCGGTTACAGCTTTGAATCCAAGGTCATTATATGGGGTCAAAAATCGGGGCAGTTTCTCTAGACCCTCTGGAAATTTTACAAAATGCTACTAGTGTTACGCAGTTGGCTTGATCTTAAACACCAAAACTTTGTCAGACTAACACTGACCAAAAAGGTCAATACAAAGATGTTCACCTTATTGGGTCAAAAGGTCCACGCAACACAGGTCAGTACAGGTCAAGTCGCTCTTACCTCCTTTTTGCTGTTTTGCCACAAACATTACCTTTAATCACTGAACTTGGTCAGAAGAAGCGCCACATAACACCCGGGCCCATGAGGGGCTTACCACAGATTGGGTTAAAGGTCACACAGAGGTCAATACAGGTTCAAGTTGCCTCTACCCCATCTTTTTTTGGAGTGTCTTGCCACCAAACTCCAATTGCATAATCACTTGACGTGGTCAGAAACACGCCCTGACCAAGGCCCATATGAGAGTGTCACAGATTTGGGTTCAAAGGTCATGTGTGGCCAAACGCGCCGATCCGTCTAAGGGTAAGTCTTCTTTGGAGGAAGTAGCGACCGAGTGGTTTACAATGGTCTCACTTTTCCCTGTTTCCCTTAGGAAGTTCCCCCAAATTGGTCTTAATAAATACAAAAAGGGCCCTTTTGGTGCTCGAAATGTCCCGAACGCCAACTATTCAATTGGTCCTTTTGATCAAACCCGTAACAAGGGGAGGGGCGTTGGGCCGGATGCTTCTTCCCCCCCCCCAACCCGCCCCAGCCTTAAAAACTCAAAAGTATTGGGCAATCCAAATTTTAATATTCCATCTTTTAATCTTTATTGACAGGATAGCAACCTAGTAGTAATGATATTAAAATTTGTTTCGGTTTAATGTCTAAATTTGTTTTTAAAGCACAGACTTATGTATAATGTTTTATTTTATATTGTTTTTGGTTGTGAACTTAAAACGCCCATATCTCCCAACATCACCAAAATGTCAGTTTAGCTCGTCAGCTCACAAAAAGTGCACCTTGCAAATTGTTTTGATTGTCTGACTTGTACGGAGGTTGAAAACGTTAACCACTAGTTCCAAATGTAAATATACAAAGATAAAATTGTTGAATGATTAACTTATACTGTTTCATGATGTCTGGTCTCCTATTGCCTCCCGTATTTCCAATCAACTTTTCTGCCAGTTCTGCACTTATTGCATTACTTTTTCCATAGGGAAAAAAAGAAATCGCCATTCTTCTTACGCGTTTTACAACAACATGCAGGGTTAACCAAACGGACCGCTCCCGTCCACCTCTTACGCAATCTTGTACGTAAGACCGGTAAACAGGCGAAAACGCTTTTTTGTTCCGACCTCTTGAAGACATTGTGCGGCCCGTATGCAAAAAACGTGTTAACTGGTTATGTTAAGAAGACAAAAAGTTTATCTCCGAAATAGTAGGAGGTCGGGGTGATGCTGTTGACAATGGGCCAAAAAAAAGCAGTTATATTGGTCATAGTTCTACCAAAAGAAGTATTTCATAAGCTAATAATTTTCAATGGAAAATTGGTACTTATCCCCTCCTGTACACTCTTTTCACACGCCTATTTAATTTTATTGTATTTTTAAACGGTTGGTTTAGTTAGAACGAATGTTTAAACGTTATGGCCACTAGGGTTCGAATAGTAAGAATTGCTGGAGAAAAAAAAACCCCGAGAAGAAAGCGAATAGTTTGAAGACACTATTTCGTGTTTACAATGGTCCTCGTCTTCATGGATTATTTCTTTTCCCTTTCAACAATGGCAAAAAGGCCTGGTGTGCTTTTATTAATCAAACAACCAACTTGAAATAAGGCCAAGAAGACACACATAAAACCACCCATACGATCTACAAAAAACCCAAAATGTCAAATCAATTATGTTGTAATCGTTCAATTTTTTTTGGGGTTTTTAGGCAAAGTACCGCGGGGTGGTTGGTAATTTAAAGGATTGTGTGAGATCATGGGAGGTCAAGTGTGTTTCTTCTGTCATGTATGCATGGTGTGTGTGAATAACGTTTGTTCTTTAAACTTGCTATTCGTTTGGACCACTTACCCCAAAAAAGTTGAGATTTTTATATCATCTGAACCGTTCGCCTTAGAATTGCATGTGACAAATTTTACTGCAAACAGTTCGGCCGTCTTTTAAGAAATTCGCCACTTTTGTATTTGTTTAAAACGGGACAGAAATTACAGCACGGTGGCCGATGGGACCGTGGGAAACACGCACATTGCTCCTAAACACCAAACCGCCCGCAAGATCTGTAAACACATGAAAATTTGGAATAAGCTTTTCTTGACGATTATCTAGTGAACCATACCCACTAAACAGGAAGGTGCTAGAATCACGAAAATGCACCCTTTAATTCCAAAGTTAGATAGAATCAATTTTCCATTTCCCATGCAGTAAACATTATGAACCTAGTGTATTACCAGTGCCATATAGGATACCGTAATACATAACAAAAGGAATTCCAGATCCGGAATTGTTATAACAGAGTTGTAGATTTTCTCTCTGAATTAAAGGCATCACTTATCAGTGCTATTGCTAATAGCAGAAAAATCGAAAAAAAAAATACAAAACATCAGATTTTTTATGTCTGTGGAAGAAACAAGTTTAGGGTATCTCCTCACATTTACCCTGGCAAATGATACGACCAGAGACACACATACACCCACCCCTACTACTCTACAAAAAACCCAAATGTCAAATCAATTATGTTTTATCGTTCAATTTTTTTTTTTGTCTTTTTAGGCAAAGTACCGCGGTAATTTAAAGATTGTGTGAGAATCATGGGAGTGTGTTTTTCTTTCATGTATGCATGGTGTGTGTGAATAAAGTTTGTCTTTACACTGCTATTCGTGCCCAACTTACCCCAAAAAAGTTGAGATTTTTATATCATCTGAACCGTTAGCCTTAGTAATGCATGTGTACCAAATTTTACTTGCAAATTCGGCCGTATTTGTAAGAAATTCGCAATTTTGTATTTTTAAACGGACAGAAATTACGGCACGGTGGCCTATGGGACCGTGGGAAACAAGCAATTGCTCATAACACCAAACCGCAAGATCTGTATCACATGAAATTTTGGGAATAAGCTTTTCTTGACGATATCTAGTGAACCATAAATAAAACGGAAGGTGCTAGAATCACGAAATGCACCTTTAATTCCAAAGTTAGAGATGAATCAGATTTTCCATTTCCATGCAGTAAACATTATGCACAGTATACCAGTGCCATATAGGATACCGTATATACATAACAATAATTCCAGATCCGGAATTTTATAACCGAGTTGTGATTTTCTATATGAATTAAAGGCACTATCAGTGATTTGCTAAATCAGAAAATCGAAAAAATCATCAAAAATCAGATTTTTGCATGTCTGTAACAAGTATAGGTATCCTTACATACCCTGCAAATGATACGACCAAAAGCAACCTAACAAGCACAAAATCGTATGTTTTAGTCATTAGTCGTTCGGACACTTACTACTACACGTAATTGAATGGAGATTCGCATCTTTGAAAACTGCCATTTTCTTCGTTTTCGGTCAATTCTTCAGTTGGAAAAGGTAACATATGAGAATTCTACAGGCTTATTCTTCACTTTTAAGCTATTCCTGCAAATTTCAAATATTTTGACCTTTCGGATAAATCACTGATAGTGATAGTGTCTTTAAGGACTCGATTTGAGCTTAGTTATTTCACACAATATCGTTTTGCTTTGCTCTTCAAGGGAAAACGAAATTTGCCCACCTGCAGATAAAGGTGTCACCTGTTCCTTATTAGCGACCGTTTGTTGTCATATTTTTGACAGTCGGCCAATCAGCGGCGTGCATTGCTTTCTCCCGGGCCTTGTGAACCTGTCCATGTTACTCCCAGCACATTCGCTATCAGTCACTCATGCAGTGTGGTGTTTTTAACTCTGACTCCAACAAATAATTACCCACCCACCACTCCCTGGCTTTTGTTGCCTTTATTTGCCTTTTGGTGCCAAGTTTTTTGGTATAATCTCAAGCCTTTCGATTAACCTCAAATTTTGTTTTTATCTCCAATTTTTGGTTTTATTACTAATTTTTTCGTATAATCTCAAATTTTGGTTTAACGGCTGACTCAGAGATTTTTGAAATATAATTTTTTTTGTATTTATTGAAATAGTCAAAGATAGTCACCTAAAATGCCCAATTCCCAAGTTTGAGATGTATCAGATTTTTCGTTTCCATGCAGTAAATATTTATGTGTAGTATACAGTGCCATAGGACACTGTGTGATAACTAAATTTCCAGATCCGGAAATTTGTAACAAAGTTGTGATTTTCTATATGAAGGACTTTGATTTGAGCTTAGCTATTTCACACAGTGTTTAGTATATGGACAAGCATTATGTATATGCAAAAACACAATTTGTTTGAAAATTGAGGGCGCCCTCCTCGGGAAATCTCTGAGTCAGCCTTTAATTTCGAGTTTAAAATATCCATCTTTTGTCAAATGCAATAACTCAATAACTTAAGGTATTTTTGTTAAACTCTACAGGTAGAGATGTACTTCCAGGGGTATTTACTCCAGAATTTATATCAATTTTGTATAACAAGAGCTTATTATGTTTAACTCGCATGTCATAGTTACAGCAATAATAGCACATTTTTTTGAAGAGCGCCCCCGCTTTTTCAAAAAAATTGAGATTTTTACACGGTTGCAAACGAAAGCACTTTTGAAAATAACGCCTAAAACAAACCACCATTAATGATTTGGACATTTTCAAGTGTCAGATCATTGTCATAGACAAATCTTATTGCATTGTGTTACATATATAACAATTATAAAGGTCTTCAAACAATCAAGATCAGTGACCAATGGTCACTGACCATGGTGACCTGCCTGTACAAGTATCACCATCACTTGCCGTAAAGTATACTGCACCTTCTACCTGCGTAGATAGGGTTTGGTTCATAGAAACCTTAAGGCCTACGACGGTGGTGCTTTAGGGGACTCTGCCAGTGACCCATAATAGGTCCGTCAGGATGTAGTGATAGGAGATGTAAGTCAACCAAAGAATTACTGGATTTTAAGGCGGCCCCTGGACGGTTCCACCTAATGCCTGAGATGTGATAATGGAGTAAAGCTTACGTAAAGTAAATGTGTATCCAAATGTATAGTGTAAATGTTTATTACTGTATTAAGGGTAGGTTAATGATATAAACAGGATTGAGGTGAAAATCACGTATCGAGACTATGTATTTGATTTTTGGAATTGCCCCTGGTTCCTGCCTATTCCCAGGGCACCAGGAGCAACTTTTCAAACAAAAGTTGCCCCTGGTTTGCAGTGGCTTATTTTGAGGCGTGAGTACAAAATCGTTATTTTAGAATAAATACACATTTTTGGCTCTCGGTTCGCAGGATAGTTCCTATGACAATTACCAACGTAAACGTGCCAAAATATCAAATTTTGAAAAATTGGGGGCGCTCTTCAAAAATGTGCATATTGCTTGAAGTGGTTAAGTATGTGCTCATAAATATAAATATTTAAATTCGTTAGTTAGGTAGCATTTGACTTTTCAAATTGTTGTCCTTGCACCACAGGTTTTCTGCCTCCAAAATCAAATATTAGCTTCTTCAGCATAAAATTAATGACGCCCTTGGTTAAATTTTACTAAGTAATTGTTATTTCTTCCTTTACAGATAGGGATGTCTGGGAGGGGCTTAGATGATGTACTCAGCGTGAAGTTGCAATTATAATTTGATGTGGGTATATGTAATCATTAACTGTAATTCTTCCTCTACTGATGGATTGTCGGGGCAGGGACCAAAGGGAATTTATCAGTTATGGAGTTGCAGTTATGCCCTGCTCAAGTTTATAAATTATTAGAAGTTGTGTGGGTGATCGTTTTATTTGATTTTATTGTATTGTGTAAACCGGCTACCATGGTTGATTTGGAATGAAATTAAATCACCACTATGGTCTGATAGCGAACGCCCCCATTTCTTGCGTCACATTCGTTTTATTTATGTCTGGGGCAATGATCAGTATTCTGGACAAAGCATTATGTATACGCAAAAAACAAAATTTGTTTGAAAATTGAGTGCGCTCTCATTGGAAAATATCTGCTCAGTCAGCCTTAAATAGTGGTTGATATCCAATTGTCTGATTGTTTTATAGCGGCACTGGCAAATTTACCAAATGAAATTCTTCAATTTGATCGAAAATAGGTCTAGGCCATGGAAGAATAAGAGTATTTTAAAATAAAAATAACAACAAAACTACCCAAAAACAAATAAGGGCATGTAACAAGTGGCTAAAGAATACGGTAATGTGTAGGCCAAACCTTAAGTGTGACGTCCTTAAATCAAAAATATGTCTATTACATGAATATCATAGACTTGTACTCATTGATATTAAAAACAACAAAGGTCACAGACCG
>JAMKCH010007932.1:0-31204 GCA_023653785.1 Ophioderma brevispina | reverse complement strand
AGAGAATTCACACAGGTGTGGCCCGGCTCATCTTCAAGAAACCAAAACGCACTCATTCCTCTCCTCTACTGAAGGAAACTTTTACTGGCTTCCTGTTTGTTCAAGCATCCAATTCCGTACCCTTTTCACACCTTCAAATCTCTCAACAATTTCTCCCCGACTACATTTCATCTCTTCTTTCCATTCCAAACCATCTTGTACTCCCCTCCGTCCTCCACTGGCATCCGTCTGCAGTTCCAAGGACCCGCAATCTGGCTTTTTCGACCTCTGCCCCTCGCTTATTGAAGTAAGCTTCCTGCTGTGAACTAGAGGCACTACCACCGTAGCCTCTTTTAAGAAGTCCATGAAAAGTCCCTCTTCCACAATTAATTGGTTTGCCTCCTCTTTGTTCTTTTCTGCTACCCTTCTCCTCCCTTTTTGCTTCCTTTTTTATCTTCTCTTTTCGGCGCTTTGTAATCCTCTTGTCAAAGGACCTTTAAAATGTCATTGTATGTATGTCATGTATGTATGTATGTTATGTTGTATGTATGTATGTAGTATGGATGTATTTTTTTGCCAAATTTTGCAAAGTGCCATAATTTTTTTGTTAACATCTCAATGTGTAAATAGGACCATAATGGAAGCAAAAAGTTGTTTGGTAGAGTCCGGGGTGGGGGGGTGCACGGACTCCTCTGTAGATACTCGCCTAATCTGGTTCAAGCACCTTCAGTAACCCCTGTCAACCTACACAGCGTCCCATCCATTTATTCATTTCATTTTTATATAAAATTGCACGCAAGCTTCACCCTACCGGTCATGACACGGACGGACCAAGCTTGACTTTTTTCCCCTCAGCTTTGTCGAGCTCCAATTGAACAACTCTGCTTTCAAACTTCAGCATGACGTCGCAGCCGAGCAGATGGGGCAGATTGCGGTCTTGTGCGGTCGGGACCACGTTGGCAAAATTTGAAAACCCCCTACATTTTTTTCTCAGCAGCCCTAACGTTTTCAAATCATGTCAGCGACTGTATGGATACAAGTATTGGATTAAAAGGGATTTATCGGTAAACGAAAGTTAGTAATCCTGCATAAATTGAAGGTGGTAAGTAACATTAACTTTCGCTATGAACTAAAATTCCTAAAGTAATTACTGTAACCAACAAAAGAAAGCCTTTGCCACTATGCCTGTTACCTCAATAGTTACCTCATTTTCACGAGTGCGGTCCCCCATTGTTCTGATGACTTTCGGACAGTTCCTCATTATGTTCAATATAATAAAGCAAGAATTATGAGATTACAAACACAGTAAGACCCAGGAAAAAGCGATGAGAAGTACATCCAGTATCACGACCTTTGAAATCAGTAGTAAAGGTACTTTTTGTTCTAATACGGGTTACTTATGTATTTCGGTATTTGAAAGACTTTTTTTGTTGGCGTTTAGCGTCTGATTAGAGCTGGAGGTAGGTAGACCAATACATACGTGTGAGTTGTCATCAAATTTCTTCATGATAGGACTTTGACGGAATAATCCCTAGTAGCAGGGGACTGTAGTGAAAATGTGCGCTTCGGATAAAATGTGAATTTTGTGCAACACAAGTACTTAAGACATTGATAATCCATAAAATTGATAGAAGCAGCTTGGCAACCCCCCTTAATACCCCCCCCCCCAGCTTGGGTTTCAAGGTTTACAGGGGCAAAATTTTAAAATGTTCCGATGTGTTGAAAAACACGCCTTGATGTTTTACGGTCTGGTCTGAATGGATTCCCAAAAGGTATAGTATCCACTATCTATGGACTTATCGTTTTCGCAGTTATGGGGTAAAACCGGTAAAAATGGTGAAAAAGTCAATTTGGTATGTACATGGGTCAAAATGAAAGTTGCTTTGCTTCAGGAAATATGGGTGCAAATTGTTTCCCAAGCTTAAAGGATTAAAATAAGGAATAGTTTGTCTTATCTGTTATGCTTAGTTTTCACGTTATCTAACGAAATAGGTCACAGGTCAATAGAATCAAATGATGACTTTCGGACAGTTCTCATTATTTCAATATAATAAGCAAGAATTATGAGATTACAAACACAAGTAAGACCAAGGAAAACAGCGGATGAGAAGTACATGCCAGTATAAAGACCTTTGAAATCAGTAGTAAAGGTATTTTTTGTTCTAATACGGGTTACTTATGTATTTCGGTATTTGAAATACTTTTTTTTTCTTTAGCGTCTGATTAGAGCTGGAGGTAGATAGACCAATACATACGTGTGAGTTGTCATAAAATTTCTTCATGATAGGACTGACGGAATAATACCTAGTAGCAGAGGACTGTAGTGAAAAAGTGTGCGCTTCCGGATAAAATTGTGAATTTTTGCACACAAGTACTTAAGACATTGATAATCCATAAAATTGATAGAAGCACTTGGCAACCCCCCTTAATAACCCCCAGCTTGGGTTTCAAGGTTATACAGGGGGTCAAAATTTTAAAATGTTCCGATTGTGTTGAAAAACACGCCTTGATGTTTGTCTGGTCTGAAGGATTCCAAAACGGTATAGTATACACTATCTATAGCTTATAGTTTCGCGGTTATGGGGTAAAACCGGTAAAAATGGTGAAAAAGTCAATTTTCGTATGTACATGGGTCAAAAAATGAAAGTTGCTTTGATTCAGGAAATATGTGGTGCAAATTGTTTCCCAAGCTTAAAGGATTGAAATAAGGAATAGTTTGTCTTATCTGTTATGCTTAGTTTTGCACGTTATCTAACGAAATAGGTCACAGGTCAATAGAATCCAATAGCTGCCGATAGCTGTTGACTTTATTCGCCATTTTGGTTGATAAGCAAACACGTAAGATAGCCAAAACTATTCCTATATTTCATTCTATGAGCTGAACCAACAACTGGAACCCCGTTTTACAAAAATTGGTACAAACCAAAATTGACTTTTTTCATAAAGTTGTTACCTCATAATTCCCAAACTATAAGACATAGGTAATATAAACCATAGCTTTTTGGAATCCTTATAACCAGACAAACGTCATGGTGTGCTTTTCAAAACAATCGGAACATTTTAAAATGTTTACCCCTGTGTAACCTTAAAAGGGGTCGTGAAAGGGGTGTGGCAAGTACTTCCATCAATTTTTGATTATCAATGCATAAAGTTCTTGTGTACCAAAATTGACAATTTTATCAAGATTTGCACACTCAAATGAGATCTGTGCACTACAGTCCACCACTATAGAGCTAAAGCCATCACCCAGGTCACTATAGAATTACTTTGTCCATTGATGCCTAATGCCTTACTTCCAAGAGTGAAAAGATGTTAAAATCCCGATGTGGACTCGTATTCAGAAGTGTTCATGTCTAAGAGTAGGAAAAATAAATCCATACGGCTTTGAAGTTGAAGAAGTAAGTATTCCATTATATAGATCCCAGTTTTGGTCAAATTAATGTATCATATCCAATTATCGTATCATGTGTTTTACTGGCAAGTTCATGGTGTTTAACTTGTAATAAAACATTATACATGTAATTCAGACGCTCTTATTTCCACCACTGACATGACCAGTGATCACAGGAACTGCAATAGTTATCCTCACTAACGATGCATTTAGTCCTGCAAATTTCAGGCCATATTTAATGGGCTTTAAAACCGTTTAATGCAATTTTATCCCCAGGATTCTATTAAAGTGTTTTTAACACGGGTAGGTGTTAATAACTTTGTATTTTTAAGCTACCATCTTATCTCAGGAATCAACTCGGTCTGTCCAAAAAGCTAAGAGTGCTCAAAACAGTGGGTAGTGTCCTAGGTGTGCGTTCGTGCAAAACAAAATACGGCTTCGGGCTAACGCCTTTCCTGGCGTGTTTTATTTTGCACGAATGTCGTAAAATTCCGCTATTATCTTACTCTTCAACTCTGTTCAAAACTTTTAAACCATAGAGCAAGATTTTTTTTTTTCAAAATAGCCATCCAAACTCAAGTCTGGAAGTTATGCATTGAATTATATTGAATAAAGATCACTGCTTTTCGATCAGTCGGGGGAATCTCTTAATGTATGGTGAACGTGGCGTGACATGCGCAGTAATTGGAGCCTGTGTACAGGCACCAAATGTCGCGCTGCTCTGTTACACAGAAAGTTTGTTACGGCGGTCCGGTAAAGTACGTAATCCTGTTTCTAAAATTGAAAAAAGAAGTTGGCGTAAATTGAAACCAGTGTTTGAAAATTCTCAAGACTGGAAAAATATCGAAAGGCATTGTGGGAAAAATGGATGCGCCCGTAGAGATTGCGTGTTAACTTTTCCGTGTCTGCGAGAACCGAAGTACCCGACAAAAACGTTCAATTTTCTCGTTTGGTTCTATAGGTTCAGACCTAATTACGATACATATTCAAATATTCATAGTAATGGACCCTATGATGCAAAAACCTCCATAGAACCCCTTCGTTTTCCGGAGATATTTGAGATTTAGTTTCATTTACACAAATTCGCTATGGCAGACTGATAACGTTAATCTCTCGCGCAGTACCAATTTAGATAATATCTTTCGAGTCTGTGACACAGACTACACCGTGGGAAATACTTACCGGACCGCCGTAAAAGTTTGTATTGTATCCATCGGTATTGAAATATTAACATAGAGGTCACGTGGAAAGGGGTAAGGATAGCCCATTGGTTGAATCTGAGCTAATTTTAATAGATGTAATTGCGGCCGCAGGATATCGCCCGACATGGGCACGAATGATTTCATTTACACGACTTTACAAAACATATTTTCAGCTGTTCCGGTCTGATCCGATATCTTCACCCGCCTTTTCTTTTATCAGACCCGAAACCAAACTTCTACTCCTCAAGCAAATCAATAGATTTGCAAGAAGCAGATTTTACGCTAGAGGGAAGCTATATAATACATCATCCATACATCACTGATCTTAACCACGACCACGTTTCATTATGATTGTTTCATGTGTTATGATGACTTGCTTCATTATGATTTAGAGTATTAAACTGATGTACTTGCAGTCACGTGACTAAGCCGTTCCATTAGCCCAGAGAGGAAGAAGCTCGTCATCAATGTGAAAATCGATGAAGATGCTAGTATACATAGGCCACCCAATAAAAATGAATTGTTTGTCACTAACATTAATTTTTATTTATTTGATAAAAATGTGCGAAATGAAGTGAATATAAAATAAATATTCACTCAGTCATCCAGATCACTCTCATCAGAGTTCGACTCCGAATCATCACAAAAACCTGCTGCACTCCAAGATCACAAATATTGTCATTTTCCAATACGATTTTCTTATGTTCACAACATACATAACGGTTACGAGATAGCCAAGAAAAATGGAGTACCCTTGGTGTAAGACTTGAATGAACGAAATCAATTCGCTGATGCAGAGCACTTTAGAATAAAACCGTTGCCAGGTCCCGGGGCCAGGTCAACTGGCTCACGATAACTTTGGTTCGAGCCACCTATCACATTGATCACAACACAAATCATATAGCATGTCATAATTCGGAACAGGTGCATGAGCCAATTAAGGCTTGAACCAGTAACCAATGGATACTATAGTAGATTTGAAATTACGTGAGACTCCTTGCATATTTGGACGGGTGTGACATTGATATGGGGTTCAATCCCCGGCCATGCAGAAACCATGCCTTTGTTGCCTTACAAAACATATTGTGACCATGGTACAAAGTTTCTGTACAGAATCGGCTTACTGGAAACTGATGCTTTCAGTTATACAATGGTTTATTAATGATTGAAGGACTTATGCCATTGTTGACCGGGTTCTCAAATCCGTTTTGCGCTAATCTCTTAATACAAGGTTGGCCCATTTTTGATGACCAAATAAAAACTTAATTGTGTTATGTGTACATCGATATAAGAATGCATTATTTCTCCAATGCTGTGACAAGGAATGATATTTTGCTGTGCCAAAAGTAAGTTATGTTCAAATAACAACGTTTAATGAAAGAAATGCTGGTATTTTCATCCTGATACTTCAATTGAAACATCCATCTATTTTAGATGTGAAATAATGTATTTTAGGTCAACATTTATTTACTAGCCACATTATTATAATATCGTATGAGTATCATAAACTTTTTTACCTATGGCCATTAAAATAATTGCTCTTACCTCTCACGGTGAATGGACAGATCTAAAACTTTTAATGAGGTCTCACTTATTTTGAAATCTACTATAACGTGCACTTGGTCAGCGAATTAAGCCTATACGGAATACACATGATAAAGCCCATAAACCACATCAAACTCTATACATGTCTATATTGATTATTTCGTGAAGAAATTACATGCAGGAATAACCAGAAAAATATACATTACAGTTACGAGAGAGCGCTAAGAAATTTATACAATGGCTATATTGAATCCAAGACCAAGATCGACGATTTTGCAAGAAGTTTGGTGTATGTTTTTTTATTCACATCCCGCCACCATAGCTTTTGGATTCAATGATGTAGACAATCACTGTTGATCTGAGGCATTCACTTAATCGGCAGAAATGCTAACTACACAGGTAAAAAATAAAGACCCCAAAAAAGTAACGCAGCATGTCTAAATACCCCCATACGTTACAAACCATTGTTCTACGCTCGAAAACATAAAATGATATCAACAGTTTGGATTTTTCTGTAAATTTTGATACTCTACTTGCCCCATTGCAATCATAATTGCCAACACAATACCCATTATAAGAAAATCTCTCCCTTTTTAAAAGTTGCAATAAAAGGTATAGCCATATTGATTGCCATTCAGCGAAAGAGCGCATTCTTCCTGGGTTTTTAAAAAAGAATCTTACCATACATGGGGTGAATATGGTTGTACCACCCAATTGTTCTTATTCAATCAAGCACTAAAATTAATAGGAGTAGATTTCCACTTGTATATTTACAAAATTTCAGTGGGCAGGGTGCCTCAGATGAAGGAAAGATCATTCTTGAAAGAATTGATGTGTGAAGTGTGTGTCACTTTCCATAATGCATGGTTATTTATTGTAACCTTGTAATAATGTCTTCAGGTGCAACTTTGAAAATGTGACAGATTTTCGTAAAATGGACACTGTGTTGGCGATATCGATTACAATAGGGCAAGAGGGGGTGTCAAAATTTGTAGAAGAAAAACAGACTATTGATATCAGTTCATGTTTTAGGCCAATTTTTTGTAACTTATGGGGGTATTTAGGCATGCTGCGTACTTTTTTGGGTCTTTAGCTGCTTTATTTATAATCCAAGCATCTTTTCATATAGCTTAATGATAACAACTAAAAATGCTAGGATCACAAAATGAACTTTTAAAGAGCAGGTTCAGCTTGGTTTTCATGAGGTCATCGCCCGAGAACAGTCAATCAGAGAATTTTCGCGGCTGCGATATCGCCGAGAGTTTAACAAAATTCAACTCTCGAAGCCTCAAATTGAATAGAAATGAGGCCCAACAATAAGTTATGGATCTTGGTTCTGCACAAAGATGTTAGGTTACAGCTTACCAAGCAACATTTCTTTCATGACATGTTTGTTCACCTTCGTTCCTTTTTTGAATAATGATGAATTATACGGTAAAAGTTTGTTGAACTCATCTTCTCCTAATGGGCAAGTTAGGAGAAGAAGACGGTTATGTGGTGTTAAAGGCTGACTCAGAGATTTTTGAAATATCATTTTTTTGTATTTATTAAAAATAGTCACCTATAGCTAAAGGAAGTCACCTAAAATACCCAGTTCCAAAGTTTGAGATGAATCGGATTTTTCGTTTCCATGCAGTAAACATTTATGTGTAGTATACAGTGCCATATGATACTGTGTATAACAAAATTCCGAATCCGGAAATTTATACTAACTGTTATTTTTTATATATATGAAGGACTTCGATTTGAGCTTAGCTATTTCACACAGTGATTAGTGTATGGACAAGCATTATGTATATGCAAAAAATACAATTTGTTAGAAAATTGAGGGCGCCCTCCTCGGGAAATCTCCGAGTCAGCCTTTAATAATTTGTAAAAAATTTACACCCGGTTTTGTCTTCCCCTTTTATGGGACTACGGAATTTGTTATACAGTTGGTTATTTGGTCTAGGCCTCATATGCACAGTCTATCGGCCAAACCGTAGATAAGCGGGTCTCTCGCAAGAGGTGTTAAAGGCCGACTCATAGATTACCCGAGGATGGCCCTCAATTTTCTAACAAATTGGATATGCAATATTATACTTGTCCACATATTAATCACAGTGAAAAAAGTAAGCTCTATTCGATGTCTTTATAGACAATCACAACTTTGTAATAAAATTCCGGATCCGCGATTTTGTCATACACAGTATCCTACGGTATTGTTATAAATGTTTACTATATCAAAACTTTGGAATTTAGCATTTTTGATGACTATTTTTAGTCCTAGTTGATTAAATTTCTCATGACGTCGTATTGCATACCCTTATTAATTTTGCTTTAACCAAATCTATGTAATTAAAACTGTTCATTATACATTCTCTTTGTAGCTTTAAAATTATACCAAACTTTTGAATTTAGCTTTAAGCTTTTGGAGTTAAAAAGGAGCACATTGCAATAGTGCCAACTTGCCCGGTAGACCAGTTCAAACACGCGACATTGAAATGTTATCTATTCATAAATTGTTATCCATCAAGACAATTTCCAGTGACTATTTTCTTGATTTCGCCTTTTTTCTGTAATTCCTCGAGAATGTGGAATTCCTTTGGAAAGTTATGAGTCCATGAAGAATACTTGACGTGAGTGTTTTCTGAATAGTGATGAGATACTGGCCTACCGTCGACGGTGTGACTAAATGGATAAAATCCGTAGAGGGATATTTCCTTGCAGAAAGCTCGAGCCATTGTGTACACTATTAGCCCTTGTGTGGCATAGGTTCGTAGATTCCACTCCCTATGGAAATTTCTACAGGAGGGACCAAGGGACGGAGCTACAGTCGTGTGAATTAGGCAGTCGGTTTTGCGCTCTGTCCACGGATTCATATTAAAATGAATGACGTTCAGGGAAGCAAATCAGTGTCCAGAAGAAAATTGGGCTATTTATTGACTGCAGAATATATGTTTTTTTTTTTTTTTTTTTTTATAAATTGTTATCCATCAAGACAATTTCCAGTGACTATTTTCTTGATTTCGCCTTTTTTCTGTAATTCCTCGAGAATGTGGAATTCCTTTGGAAAGTTATGAGTCCATGAAGAATACTTGACGTGAGTGTTTTCTGAATAGTGATGAGATACTGGCCTACCGTCGACGGTGTGACTAAATGGATAAAATCCGTAGAGGGATATTTCCTTGCAGAAAGCTCGAGCCATTGTGTACACTATTAGCCCTTGTGTGGCATAGGTTCGTAGATTCCACTCCCTATGGAAGAAAAAGAGAACAACATGTTTAGACAGGCACCATTGAAATCTAATGATTCATGATTCAAGTAATATTTGGAACCATATTTGGAGGATTACAATCAGGAGATGAATAACGTTAAAAGAGCTACATTTTGATACTAAACACATCAAATTTGACCTTGAAGTAATTGAAATAGGCGCGTTTGAAAAACAAAATAATTAACATTAGGAAACGTTCAGTGATCAACCCCTTAAACCTATGTTCATCTGAGGGCGTTATATATAGAGTCTTGCAATGAGAAGTTTGTTATTGTCATGGTTACAAATGGCGTACACGATTGCGTATCATAACTACATACAACGAGGTTAATTTCTACAGGAGGGACCAAGGGACGGAGCTACAGTCGTGTGAATTAGGCAGTCGGTTTTGCGCTCTGTCCACGGATTCATATTAAAATGAATGACGTTCAGGGAAGCAAATCAGTGTCCAGAAGAAAATTGGGCTATTTATTGACTGCAGAATATATGTTATGTTATTTAACCACACAAAATTCAGTCCCACTATACCATCGATGCCCTCTTAGCGTTTCTACGTCCTTCATCACTCATAAAAATCATTTGAAGAATAAATTAATTTGACATGTATCAGTATCTGGTAGAGTCGAATGAATCATACCATGTGAAGGAACAGACATTGGCGACAACCTTTTGAGGTTTAAAGTATTGTCTATAATTGTAGACCAAAATATCCCACACCTTGAAAAATAATGTTTCAAATAAAACTTACCATTATCACCGGCTTTTAATACCTTTAAGATACCACTTTATTTACATAAATATAGACATACCCATATCATCATTTTGGGGAGTTATTTGCTTAGTTGGTCGCCGTGCATTCAAATGGGAATCCGTGGATAGGAGGAAAAGCTGACTACTTGATTCAAACGACTGTAGCTCGGCCTATCCGATTGGAATTATCTTTGCAGCAACTTAAAGATTATTAAATAAGCTTTCTGATGATACCACATATGTAAGATATATGTTATTTAAAAATTCAAAATGGCGGACACAATCAGGGTCACGTTTTTTTTACTCACCCTGTAGTATAGTAGAAGTGATTTAATATCACGTCTACACCTGTTTGCATGATTTCTTAAAATGAAAGAAACATTCCGAGTTAATATCATGTCATGTTTATTCACAAACAGGAAAAAGAATATACACATAAAACCGATGCCTATCTTAGGCAAGGGGAGGCAAAATTACGAACAACAAATACAAATAACAACAATAGTTCAAACTGAGAGAGGGAAAATACATCACACCGGAAAAGTAAAATTAAATAATTTCTTGCAAAATTCAGTTGTCGCCAATGTCTAGTATTAAAGATTAACATGATGACATTAGAACGGACTTTGATCTTTCAATTTCAATGTCAATCAGACCTCTCGAGCCAACTTCGACCGCAAATAGCGAACAGTCATACTCGGCGTCGATAATGTCGGAAACGAGGGCCGAGTACCGATCACTTTTGATACAGTGAGCTTTACCTATTTTAGACTCAAATGGCCAAAGATAACTGAAAGAGAATGACTTGCTTGTCTGTAGACAAAAACAAATATCTGGTTTGGGGAGATACAAACTATGCTTGGTGGTACTGTACCATAAGCAATTGTAAATTCTGCAATATCGGCATAGATTTGCATATCATTGAGACTCATTGAGCGCGGGTAGGAATTTCAGTGGAGAAAATAAGGGGCGCACCATTAGATTTCATCATCATGCATAAACATAACCTTGTACTGTCCAATAGGATTTCACATAAATTACGTCATCTACATTGTACTATCTTACATAAATAACATCGAGGGAAACCCCCAAATTTTGCAATCTAAATTGTTTTGCAACAAAGCCTGGAAAACCTCTCAGGCTATTTATAGTACTTGCGCAATATAGAAAACACCTGCATGATCAGGATTGCACAAACAACTTGACTCATTTTCCTAAATTAGCATGTTGGGGAATTCCATGTTCTCTTTCCTGACAAACAAGGTACTTGTATTAAAATATGTATATTATAGCTATGATAAATTCCTAACAATTTGTTTCATCTCCATACACCATTGTCCCTCATGTCTCGCTGCACATTTGGATTCATTTCAGTGCACAGAAATAGTGGTCATAGTGTACACGCACTGGCTCCATATTTGGAAACATCCTTTACTGAACTGATATCAAGTTAAAGGCTGACTCAGAGATTTCCCGATGAGGGCGCACTCAATTTTCAAACAAATTGTGTTTTTTGGATATACATAATGCTTGTCCATATAATAATCACTGTGTGAATAACTAAGGTCAAATCGAAGTCCTTCATATAAAAAATCACAACTTTGTTATAAAATTCCGGATCCGGAAATTTTGTTATACACGGTATCCTATGGCACTGTAGTATGCATATTACTTACTGCATGAAAACGGAACATCTGATTCATCTCTAACTTTGGAATTAAGCATTTTAGGCTACTATCTTTATTCCTAGTTGTCTATTTTTAATTTCTACACCAAAATATTATATTTCGAAATCTCTGAGTCAGCACGCTGCACATTGTGTAACTCATTGGAACAAACGATATACAATAAGTAGTATTATTAATAATATGCCACCTGCATGTTCTTTTATATCTTCAAGGTAATAAACATTCACAGACAAAGATGGTGACACCCATAGAAACTCAAACTACGATAGCAACCAAAGTAGAATGGTTGAGGTTGTATTGAAATTGCTTCTTAATGTAGTACACAATGGGTCATTTCATGGTTTCGTATCTTACCCCCATTAAAATCTATTGTCCTGCTTGAACATCACATCAATTCGAACTATTGAAAAAAAACTTCTCCATCACACAATAAAAAAGCCGAAAGTGGATAAACATATTTTAACATTAACAATTTGATTGCAGAACACATTACAACATCCCTAATTAAACATGTTTACATTAAAGTGAGTTTTGAGGAAAGGGAACTGCATCTTAAAGCCACTATCAGCGTTTTTTTTTCAAATGTAAACAAAGCGCGCCCCTATTTTTCATGAAGACCACTTTTTCGCACTGTTGTATTGGAAATTGTTGAAGTAAAGACCCCTGTAAGTGGCTAAGCTTACCACGCCGTATTTGTCAAGAATTGTTTACCAATAAGGGTCGGGATCCGACTTTTATTAGTAAACAAAACAGTCGTAAATGGCATCTTCAAGACCGCTTTAAAATGCTTTAGTGTCTGTTTTTCACAAAGAACAGTAATATAAGGTGTTATATGACCTAGCAATAGTAATTTAGAGACAAAATGGGCATTTTGAATTTGGAAAAAAATGACTGATAGTGGCTTTAACATTTATGAGACAACGACATCCAGCCTAAGGCAAAAAAATATTTGATTGTCCATAGATGCCTCTGACAGAATGGGTCGGTCGGTCGGATTTTTTTTTTAATTTTCAGCCATGTTACATAGTTGTAATACGATATTGAATCACATTCAAACTGAGGTATAATAAATAAAACAACATAATTTCAATGTGCCAAGCACTGACATGTTTCAATACAACATTTTCAACATGAATGACAATTAAAGCCTCACGAGGAAACGTGTTCATTTAAAATGCTGTGTGAGTGCGTTCTTGCACATCGCATCATCGACCACCCCCCCCCCTTATGAGATCTGTACTCTTGCTCACTTGCCTACACCGCGTGGAACAAAGCCTCGCAGTCTTTATTTACGTTGTAAGACCCAATTCATTAACTATCATCTTGGGCCCACAGTGTGTGCTAGAGTTATCATGGTAGGGCCTATTGAGTAAGATCACCCCTCCCCGCCCAGGCCATACCCATATGGGAAGTGACTTTGGATAAGAAAATCAAACTTATCAGATTTGTTATTATGATTTCATTCTTAATAAAAATTGTACTTATTAGAAACGCCCTCGGAAGAAACAAAATCAAAATTCAAAAATGCCAGAGAAGCGCCGATAAGTTACTGAATTCTGCACCGTTGCGAAGCATGCAAACGGGCAGAGAAATCTCTCAAAACACAAAATTAGAGTTTGTAGCCACCAAAATAGCTAGAGAAACAACCCCATTGGTGCTGAACAGCAAGATTTAAATTCAATTTTGAAAACAAAAGTGCAATCTTACTCGCTAGAATTTAGCAGTTCCTTACAAAATTATACAGCGTGTGGAACCTGCATGCCGCCATTGGCTGTTCACAGACCGTAGTACAGATCAATGCAGACCGTCATACACTGTGGCTGGTGGTCTTGGGGCATACCGCTGGCGAGAAAATATTGCAATTTGTGGTTGAAGGACGACGAACTGGCACATAACAACACTTCTAGAGACATACTCTGGTATTATTAGTTTTATTTCGGCAGATTTTGGTGCATTTTTGATCCATTTTTGTGATTTAATTTCAATTTCTTTTGATTTTTTGTTTTGTTTTCCTTCAAGAATTAAAAAAAAAATTCCCCCCCCCCAAAAAAGTAAACGGTCGGGACGATGGTATACGGTCGGGCGGACGAGGACAATCAAACAATTTTTTTTTGGCCTAATCTTGCAGCGCGCCCCTTGACGTTGCATACATCATAATAGATGTGTAACTCCTGATATTTGTTCAGTTTAAATGTTTATTTATGACAAACGTCTATAGTCAAAATAAAAAATAAGGCTTTGCGCTTTTCCGGGAGCTCTCACCAAATCAAGGGTGTGACCACGTTTATGTGTAGGTCTATGGACGTGTTGGAAAAAGTCATACGTAGACAAAGTGGTTAAGAGACGTTTAGAATTCCATTTAGAGGGATTATCAACATGAACATAAAAGTCACCGAGAATGACCATTTGACCAGGAGTAGTACAAATGTCCTAAAGAAATTGCTCGAACTCAGTCAAGAACTGGGAAGTAAGAAGGCTATTGGTAGCAGACGGAGTGGGTCGATACACCGCAACAAATTGAACAGACTTAGTTTTTTCAGTGACACGAATATGTTCAAAAGTAGATGTTTCAAAACCAGAAGGGAAGGCAGTTATTTTTTTAAATAAAACACCAATACCACCATGTTCATACTTATTTTTTTATGGGGATGGTTGATAAAACCATAGCCTGGTGGGGTAGATTCACCTATGACAACTGGGTCATTCTCGGCATGCCAAGTTTCATTTATAAACATGATATCAACATCATGCTCAATAACATGGTCCAACAATGTGACTGTTTTATTGGATATGGAACGAGCATACCAAGTGTGAACATTCAGATTCGCAAACGGTTTGACTTTAGGAACAAGAATCAAATTACTAAGATTGTTACAGTTTGATCTAGTCGGCGTGTGCCGTGCTATCCGACACATATTAGGCGAGGTAGTTGAATTAGAGCACTTGGTTCGATGTTGGGACAGCAATTAAGTTGGCAAAATTAATAGTACGCGTACGGACTACGTTAGAAATCCTCCGGCGAATTGAAATTAATGGAATTTTACGTTTAAGTGCCCCCCTAAAAAAGCCTTCCTTATATGCTACAACCTAATTCCGTACTAACAAGAATACAACCTTATACAAAATATAAATATAGAAATGCAAAAAAATGCTCTTTAAAATCAAGAGGACCAAAATGTACAACAGGTCGAGATCAGCGTAAACGTGGTCAGCTGGTCTTCAAAAAGATCCAACAATTGGTATGTAGCTGACCACTGGTTGCATGCATTTGCAATTATAAAATGTGACCTAAATAAAGATAGCACAACCTATATACCCCAAAATTTCAAATTTTACCATGGGTTCTTAATTATACACATGGTATGTTGAATGCCAAAGTTGCGTTTTTCAAACAACCCAGGAGTGCCAAAAACGTTTGACTTGATTGTCACATTCCCTAACTATGGCGGATTAAAAGCTTGCGAACGATACTCTGTCGATTGTACCCTCATATGGAATACAGACATGGGAACGCAAGAAATTACTCCAAAATAGCCTTAAATGAATTGTTGGGTGTACTGTAAATGTTTTCGGGAGAAAATGTAGTGGTTGTGAGGATTGAAAATGAGAAAATGTCAATGGAAGACAGTGGTCTTCAAAATATGCAAATCATGTCTGCATATACGTCTCCATATTCCATGACAAACGGCATAGTGCATGTCAACGGTGTGATTACAAAGTTGTTTTCAAGATATCACGAAACCTCTTTCTTGTCATTCAATTTCCTGGTACAATTTCAGGTCCATTTGTTATTATAAATATTTTTTCTGCAAAATAATAATAATAATATTCTGGCTTTTATAGAGCGCAATTCCTATAAAATCACGGCGCTGTTGCAATACTTTTTGTCCAGTGTGTGTAGTTAACCCGTGAATGCATAAGATCGTCTGCACTTCCGTTGGTGTATTGGGATCCAAGTGGACCCCCTGTAAACAACTTTGCCGTTGGAATTAAACAGGAAAAAATCGGTTGTACCGATTCAAAATGGCGGTCTTTATGAGGCGCACCAAATTCCCCCGCTGAAAAATGAAAAACCACTTTCCCAAAGGACTTTTTCCCATAAATCTTGGCTCATAATAGGAGAACATCAATACATTACCATTGCTATTGCTAAAATAAAAATTTAAAAAAAAATGTTCCAGTTCGATTTAAGGGCCAAAACAAGTTTTGAATAGAGCAACCATAATGCTTAATTAGGCTAATTGGCATAAGAACGCCATGGCCGATTTGAATTTTTCCATCAAAATATGCGCAACTGATATTTAGGGTTATACACCACTAAGCTGGCTGCCGTAAGGTCAAAAATCTTGGGTGGACTACTTTCTTGCATGGCATCTGGAAAAAGTGCTTCAAAATGTCTGAATATGCACTAGTTATATTAAGAAAGTGATGGAATTTCATGATTGACATGGTAGACTGGTATGTTTTCTCAAACTAAGTGGCATTTGAACAATGAATTGAGGCAATTTACTCCGCGCTCATCAATTTCAAATCGATTTGCAAATTACTTGTTTTGGCGACTATAGAGAATCTTGTGTTGCCGGTCTGACGTCTGGCGAATTTTGTGATTCGTAACTAAAAAAAATTCTGGTCATCATTTGTTCAAAATTTTGTTATTTGGTGGGTGATTTTAGCTTGTACTTTGTTGTGATATTGTTGTATTTCCTCTGTGAGAGTTTTAAATGTGAAAGAAACATGATCAAAGTTGCCATTTTCCCATAGACTACTGTGTATAAGTGAGTTAGTGGTGTGTAACCTTAGGCAATTACATAAAATTATGGACAAAACAATTTAGCGTTAAAACATGATGCTCGAAATACGAAATCCTAAGTCCACATGGACCCTCCTCTCCATGCACTTCAGTGTTCATTGTATTATTGACCAGAAGAAGACGTTATTTGTTTAAATTCGATTTAAAGCGATGTTAAAGGATTAGCAGCGATTTGCTAATCCGAAAAATCCGAAAAAATCATCAAAATTCATAATTTTATATTTGTGTTACTGGCATGGGTATATGCGAACAATAACCTGCTAGTGGTTGGCTAGAAATCCGTGTATTAAGGACACGGCAGTAAGTTGTCCGATTCTGTAATTTCTATCGTGCGTATCAAATTCCGACTTGAGATCAAAATAAGCCTTTTCCGGGGAATACCACAGATTTTCAGCGTGATATCGTGCACCACTGATTAAGCAGTTTGACCTCAAAAACACAAACATTATTGATCTTTGTGACTTCTTACTGGTGTTAAACCACATCAAGCTGTTTAGTGTAGATTTTAGAGACCCGTCGCTGTATGTCTATAGGCGGGAGACAGTATGACAAACTTCCTCAAATATCTTCATTTTTTCCTATTTGGTGGTTTGTTTCTCTTTAAAGCGTTATATGGAATTGGACCACTTATCCGTCCCAGCTTCTTAAGTTAAAAAATGTATTTCTACATTTTTTGTTTGATTCTCTCCCGCATTATCGCTCGCTATCGCTGCTAATCCCCTTTAATAACAAAGTTCATGCTAGTACAAAGGTAGGAAATGAACTTGCGAAAATATTGCCATCTTTGAAAAATCGTAAATATCTCAAAATCTCTACCGTAAACATAGCTTAAAATCAGATGTGGTGTAGGAATTATTCGTGATGTACAGTTTTTCCCTTTTTTATACTAAAACAGAGAATCTCCAATTGCTCTGGTCATACTGAAGCAGAAAATGCTTTTTTAACTCTTTGGGTGTCAAGTTTTGGTGAGCACTACAGATCATTTAGCCCTTGTTACTTTTGTAATTAAATGACAAACATTGCAAATTAAGATAAGGTGAGCAATGTGATACCAGTTTCAACAACTGAACGGAGTCATTGGGTAGTTTACTCACTACCTTACACCTATGGGCTGTACCTGTGGTAATGAAGGTCGGAACCTAGACAAGCTTACCTTTTTAAATCTTAAAGCACTATTACAATTTTTTTTAAGAGCGCCCCAATTTTTTAAAAATTTTGGAGATTTTTAACAACGATGCATTGGTAACTGGCTAGTCAACTATACCCCGTGAAGGTTAACTCGAAAATGTCTATGTGTCACAAAGAAGGAATTTTGTACTAGAATAATTATTATCGTGGATCCCCCATAATATACAAAGCGGGGGCTGCTCGAAACGGTCCCTCAATGTGAAATAGCCGGGAAATACGCCATGTACGTGTCTACGTCTACGCTCACCCATTAGTTGTTTTAATAGTTCAGGCAAGCCAAGTTAAGTTTTTTCTCGAGTTGGCCTATTTCACATCATGGACGGACATCAACGTAGCATTTCCAGCTCTGCCTTTTAAGTTCCATCTGGGATCCCAATTCTAATTACAAATCGCTTTTTTGTGATAAATAAGAATTTTGTTACATTCTCGTTCGCAGGTATAAGTTGTTCCTAGACAATTACAACGTAACTGTGCAAAAATATCAAATTTTGAAAATTGAGGGCGCTCTTCAAAATATGGCTAATATTTCTTTAAACAAATCCATTGGCCTTGCAATTTTCAACACATTTGACAGACTTGATTTCGAATTACCCCTGTACTAATTTGATCCACTTATTTTTCAATGTTCCCCCAGATTTTGGACAAAAATTCTGATTCAGCACCCTTCAACTAGAGCAAAACACTTTCAAACTTCTTCCTTATTTCTTGACTATGCTAAATAAAGCGTTTTTTTAATTTTCACAAGAGTTGGTAATAAAGAAACAAAGAATTGTAACCAATAATCGGAGACTTTTGATTCTTCAGCAATAACAATGTGCTGACATACCATAAGAAAAAATATATATTTACATTTTCAAAAAAAGAACAGAATAAAAAATATTCAGCAATTTATCTTACATACACAAAACCCTTCGACCTATATCTTTGCATCATTGTGCAACTTTGTGCATCTTTGTGCATTAATTTCCGAATAAAGCACTGATACAGTTGGTGTGAAGAGTAGAAGGCAATTATGTCAAATATGCCTCCAAAGTTTCGTTAAATCCACGCCAATATTAGGATATTTGAAAGCTATAATTAACAGTTATTGTTTTAGTAGTGCGATAATTGGTGTTGTTCTTGGCGCTAATTGCAAAAGGCATTTGAACTCACGCCAGGTTACAATAACTAAGATATGTGAGTGGCATATAATTAGGCACATAACTTTTACCTACATTTGCAGACACTCGCCGACTTTATTGAACAACTTCAGATATTCCTTATTCGTTCCATACCAAAAAGATTTATGCAGAACTCTCATTGCATCTCCAATTAATAAAGGTTCTTTAAGAAGTTGTCCTCCTTAAGTAATACATTATGTTTAGTAATTGATGACAAGTGCAAAGCATGATCTGAATATAGCCAATGTACAATGATCACTTTTATATGGTTTCGTGACTCATCAGTTCGGAACAAACATCTTGAATGTTTGTTTATTGAGAGCACTCAATAGTGCTAGAAAAAATGCTACTTTGATAAATTGTCAAAGGTAATATTTAGCGATAATTCCTCGTTAGATTGGTATATTAAAATTAGTCATCTTATATACAATATTGGTTGACAGGGGTCTTGAAAAAATCGTATGAAAAGTATATAGTCACTTTGTTTGCTCAGCAGGGCATACACGGAAGCATGACTACGGAACCCAACAACGCTTCAGCTAATGTTCTCTGAAAGTTTTCAAGCTATGGGCTCACGAGATGAAAAAAATAATATTCATATATATTGAATATATGTGCTAACAATCCGAAGAGTATTTTGGGCACTTTAAGCCACTCAAAAATTGTAGTTTCTGTCATTTTAGCAGATAAACCGACCACTGTCAACACAATTACCATTTGTCTGTGGCACGCACTCACAACCAGTTAAAAATATGATAAAAGCGCAAGGCTGCAATTTGTCAATATTAATAAGCAACCCTGGAAAGGACAACACAATGCCAAAAGCCGGTGTAAAACGCGTGAGCAATATTCCAGGATTTTTAATACGAAAAAATCGTCTTGCATCGCAATTTCATACAGGTTCGCAACACTGAAAACATTACCAGTAGTTTTACTAAATCAACTCGTTAAAACAATGTGTAGTTTTACGCCGTTTTTAACCAAATTAAATTATTGGTAAAGAAGGCTCTACGAGTTTATTTTAATCGTTGGGCACACTCAATGAGTTTTCTGAAGGAGAAAAAATCCGTTAAACTGAATTAACAATTTGGTAAAGCACGCTTTACTATTTGCTAAACTATTTTTTTCTTAATTTTACTAACTTATGAATTCTTAAAAACGATAAGTTTTACTAGTTTTGGTAAATTGTCCGTTTTAACTAATTTGTAAACTAGTTTATCTGGTTGTACCAATTAGTTCTTCAATTATGCTGTACAAATCTCGACGGAAGTCGAATGATGATGATGCTAATGACGAGGATAAATGCAAATGGGCAACAAGTCATTTCTTTCACAACATAATTACATATTCTAAAACGCACTGAAAAAAGTTAACTAAATCACAATTAATCTAAAAAAAATTAATGAACAATATTTTATTTCTGTGAATTATAAATGTAAAATAATGAAATCCAAATCCCACAAAATAACACTTTGTGAAAAAATATTATACTGAGTCAACTTATCATTGAAGGTCCCAGGAAATGCACATGGAATTGATGGGGTTTGTATCAAGTCTACAAGGAGGGACCAGAAAGCATTCAATATTTGGGTTGGTGATGACATCATTTTAGCACCATTGATTTATCAGAGAGTAATAGAAAATTCCAGGTGACTGGTGTGAATCTATCCATGGTACTAATCAATAGTTTCACAAACGATGTCACTGGTAGTGTATTCTATTTTCTGGCCCTGTTGTTTGCAATGAAATGTCCCCCAAAGATTTGGAGTAGGTTTATCAGCTCATTTCCTGTGATCTTTAACACAACTTTATTTTGTTGTTAATCATTATTTCGTTACGCCACGAGCTGATAATCGTAGCTGCGAAGCGCCCGGCCTATGAATGAATTGGCACCTATTTATGCCACAAAACACAAGTTCCTATATATTTAATCTTTAAAATATTTCCTTTTCAAGAATTTTAAAGACTATAACTATCCGGGTTACATTAAATTAAAGGAAAAACGATCTTGAATCTGGTTCCTTTTCGCGGCAAACGTTTTCTACGAGACTACACGACTGCGCTTGTGTGGACACGGGGGGGGGGATAATTCTAAACAATAATCTATGAGGCTCTCCTTAAAATCGGAGTAGACGACACAGAATAAGAATATGACAATGTGCCGAATTTGGCAGACTTGTACAAAGACACATCATTGAAAGTGACGAATACACAAACATGGGAGCATTTCACTCAATAATCAAGTTACTACATTTTACTATTAAACATTTGCAGATGTACGTAGGGAAATCTACACGGAGCGCAGATTCAGATCCGATGCGCATCACGAGATTCCAGATCACAGATCCAGATCATGGGAGACCGTTAAGAACTCTACACGGCGCAGTGAGTGCGAAAGTACAGCGCCCTTTCGAAGCGGAAAGTGTACGTATGCTACGTGTAACCTTGGTGATTTAGGAATACTTTACGCGTACCCTAAAATTATGCGCTTAAAGTGCAGCGACACTAACCCACGTGTAACACACCATGTACGCGTTGCAGATCTGGATCAAGTTTGGCCGTTGCCCGTGTATAGTTTGTCTCATCATCTTAAGTGGAAGGTGACGTCACTGCGACTTTTACGTTGCTCAGCCGTGAATCGCGCGCGCTATGCTTGGAATCATAGCATGATACGCCCGCGAATAAAGGCGGCACGATCGAGAAGCTAGTGGGAATGCAAAGACTCTAATGACGTCACCTCACTTGAGGTTAGACAAGTATAGACGCAACTGGATACGAGATCTGGATCCGATCTGGATCCGATCTGGATCTGCGCTGCCGTGTAGATTGCCCCCTTATCGCTTCCTTATTATTATGTAGGCCACACATACGGAGTTTTTATGCCTTGTTGGGACTTAACACATTTTTGTTTGATACCTAAAATAAATATACTACTATATAAGTAAATTAAAGTGCCTTTGAGGTATAGGGGTTGGGGATGGTATTTTTTGGCTTGGCTTGTTAAATATTAAACCACTTTTAGACAATTGTCTTAGATTGTCTTTGGGTGACGGTTGTCTTTAAAGGTGCAACGAGGATTTCACATATCAGGTGTCCCTAAAAAATCGAAAGTACTGATTTTTTGCTTTCCATCAAAAAGCCACGTTGAAAGTATTAGCTGAGAAATGCTTCTTTGGTAAAAATATTTGTGAAATTCATGTTTTTTTTCCGTAATAGGACACACCCCCCATTTACGTTTCGTCTTGACACACAGCGCGGCCCATTGTTGAATCTTGGCAAACCTTGGCAAATCTTCCTGCGCTGGGATTTACACCACACCCAACCACATCATAATCGGATAAGCGTGGAAAACCCACTTACACACATTGTCAGATAGCGTTGATTCGTATTTTTTGTAAACTTGCGGTACCTGAGATTTGCGCACAATACGTGGCCTATCGTACGATTTACGCACTAAAACATTCCTAACTAAATTGTCCTAGTTAGCTGACTAGTTTATATATATAGGTTTATTTTTGTAAAAAGACGAAAAAACGTGAAAAATTACGATCCATACAAGCATTTTTCTACCATTATAGCTCTTATCAGCTGGCCCAATTCTCGATTGTTGCTGTCAAGTCATGCCACACGTCAGGCTTACAAAAATAGTGAGCTAAGGGGTCTTTTTTGTCAGGAACCCGTTTCTAACATCAGATTGACCACCTGACTCGTTGATTTCGCGATATCCAAGGTACCGCGAAACCGTTTTATCATTCCTTGTTCAAGCTAATCGCAGAGCCTTTAACACAGCGTTTGGCTGCTAGGGAATCCCATGACGTAGCGCATGTCTAAGAATAGCCGGCCAATTAGCGATGCGGATACAGAATAGGTGGCGCTGTGTCCCAGCACTAGAGATGCTATGGGAGCGTAAATGGTGTGAGGAGCAAATACGAATTCGGCGTATGTTTTATATTGAAATATAATCAAATCAAAATCGCTTTTTCCCCCTCTCTTTTAAGACATTTCTGTAACCAAATACAAGGTAACAAATCTATTGAGTGTCTAATCTATATGAAATTACTATTATGACACAATATTTGGGTGTCTCAAAATCTCTCGTTGCACCTTTAAACGGAATAAAGTTGCATACTATTGATTTATGCCGTTTATAATGTATATATTATATCTAAGACAAATACATATTAATTAGCTTCTTTTAAAACGTCCCCACAAGGAAACAGCGTCCCCATAAGGCTTAAAAACGTCGCCAAAAGAAACTGTGTATCCGCGTATCTACTCACGTGAACCAAGCTGGCCATGTTAGGAGTACGCCACGGTCCCGGATCAGCTTATCCAGCTCAACTTATTCCTGACATCTAAGAGAGAGGGAGGGGGGGGGGAGAGGGGAGGAGATGGAGTGATAGAATTTCAAGATGAATGAAAGAGTGAATTCATTTCAGAAAAAAGGGCGTGATGAACCTGGTCCAATGCGAGGGTTCTACAATCTCAGTCACGTCTATGATCCACTGCTGAGGACTGCAATCTTGACTAACACCGGAAGTGACAAAATTTCTCAGGAGATTTGTGTGTGTATGTGTGTGTATCTGCGTGTGTGTGCGCGCACTGGCGCGAGTGTGTGAAATTACATGTGTGTGTCAGGGTGCGTGTGTCTGTGCGAGTGTTGCGTTGGTAGAAATGTGGGTGTATTGCGTTGAGGTATTAAAACGGTATTTAGTAATTTTCTAGAGTGCATAGTGAAAACAACTGTCGAACTTACTTTGAGTACATAACACTCTCATAGTTGTAAGCTACTCGTATCGATAGACCAGCTTTCCGTAGCTCCTGTGCGAGCTTTCGAAGCTCATCTGTTTTGCCTCGTGTATTTTTGGGATACCAAAGTATGGAATTGTTGATGAAGGCCAATTTGCGCAGAATCTCTTTCTTTTCAACTGCAATTGGGGTTGTTTGGGTGAAGTATTTTACAAGATATAAAAGAGTCTCTTGATTTATCGCCATCAGATCTGTTTTAGCACCAACATCAGAAATAAAATGTTCGATGGATTTCAAGTTCATACGAACTACCAAGCTATGTGAATCTATTTCTGCTCCACAGTTACTGTTGGTGAGAATTCCACTGTTGCCGACAATTGCACAAGATTCTTCGTAAAACATGGAAGAAAATGGATGGAAATATCGATCGAAGGGACATTTTTCATCAGGTACAATTGGTGAATTTGTGCGGTTTGAAATAATCCGTTGGATTGGTTGGAAATTTTGTATAAAATGCATGTCCTGGATAGATGCTGTTTGAGGATATATCAAAACAGCTCTGCTGGTTAGAATACAGTGTTGCGTTCCATTGTGTCTGAAATGGAATTATAAAAAAAGGTAAAAGTTAAGTTTGAGTTGTCTCCTGTCGAAATTGTGTCCAACGGCGCGCAGTGTGCCAGAATGAAGTCAAAGTGTGTCAAAATTCAATGCACTTTTACAGAAGCATATCAAAGCTAGGATATGATATATTTAGGTGTTTTCAGACCCCAGGAGTTTAATAGAAGTTTTTTTTAATGCATGACGTCATCAAAATGCTGTTTCCTGAATTAAAAGTAGTATAAATACAAGTCACTTACATTATCGGATTGAATATGAATCTGATAGGGGCTTTCTGGGCCCGAGAAATTCAATAGGAGCGTTTTAGATTGTCTATGACGTCATCAAAATGCTGTTTTCTGATTGGTTGAACCTAATAGTCGTCATAATACCAATAAACTTACCTATTTTACAACATTTTCACACTAATAATGAGTTTTGAAACCTTTAAAAAGCAATAAAGCATGTTTGATTCTCGATGACGTCACCTTAATGTGTTATTTGATTGGACGGGCCAACAATCATTGGAATACAAAGCAAATTAATTATTTCTTTGATTTATGGCACAGAGAAAGGTTTTGGGAAGGAGATCATTTCAATAGTAATTTGAAGTACATGTGACGTCAGCAAAATGTTGTTTTGATCCGTAATTTGGAAAAAAACGGCGCATTTCCCAGCAGCAGTTTTCAAGTGAAATGTATTTATTTGTGACAATTGGCTATATTGCCAGAACAAGCACAAGCCCAGTGACATAGCACAAAATTAAAGGGATGCCCATATAAACACACAAAAATAAGAGGGCAGCCCTAAAACCAAAAAAAAAAATAATATAAGGAACCGAAGAATTGAGAGAAAAAATAACCTAGGACCGATCTACAAGATGTGGAGGCAAAGAACAGCTTTGAAGGCTTTTAGGGTGCACTTGTGGGAGCAAATGCATAAAAAGACCTTTTGGAAAGTGAGAACCTGCGGAAGTGTGGATCAAGAGAAAGGCTATTGAGATTTCGAAGGGTGGGTCTAGGGTGATACTTAAGGGATTGGAGAAGATCAAAGGTGGTTAAGAATGTTGAAGACATGGCACAGGACAGCAATGTCACGGCCTTTAGATAGGGAAGGAAGATTGGAGCAAGGAGAAGATCTTCATGGGAGAGATTCCAGGACTGGAGAATGACGTCTGGCAGCAAATCGATGACGTGTGATGGTCCAGCCGATGTTACGTGTATTTTTTAAAAAGATGCCCGATGAACCAAGGCCAGGTAACAGAAAACTTGATGTTATAGTGGAGGCATTGTTGAATTAGGTTTCCATGAACGCCGTTTATTTCAACGTGAATCCGTGAATAGAGCGCCAAAGCAACTACTTGAATTTAAAAGATTGTAGCTCGGTCTCAACCTAACCAATGTGAATGATCTTTACATCTAATTAAAGCTAATAAACTTTCCGCTGATACTACATGTACCCTAAACGCGTTTGAGCTAATTTAAAAACTACCATTTTTTTCATGAAAATCGGTGTTTTTGATACCCTAAACGCGAACGCGCCCCGACACTAAAAGCACCACTTTTCACGCGGTTTTTTTTTTTTGGTCATGCATGTGTACATCATTATACTTGAGGGCCCCCCGGGTATACTTCCAATTTCCCTAGACTTCTTAATCTGCATTTTCTTGGAGCCCTGGGGAATAATCAGACAAGATATTACAAGTTATTAAAGACTATCTGCCCCCCCCCCATTCCAATAGAAATTACACAGATAACATAATTTTCCCATTCATGGGCTGGGAAGCAATTTCAAACATATTTAAAGCACGGCTGTATTCGTGATATACCGTTAAACTATAAGCAACAAAATGCGCATCATATTAGTTTTTCTTTACCATTTATAAAAGGAGAATTTCATAAGAAAATAAAAGCATATAATTATTCACTATCCTGTTTCAATGCAAACCATTATGATCAGCACAAATTTTGCACAGTTCATTTGCCTTATAAATAGTGTTGATTGGTAATCTTAAATAACTGGTAAATACGGACACCTTTTGTTTTTGATAGCATAGTTCTTTTACAAAAAATAAATTAATATAGCTTAATGACATTAAACTGTACGCCTGGTATCGTTTACCAAGACCCAAATCTGCAAAAAAACATAAATTTTTTAAGAATATTATGGTCTTATTAATGTTTTAGAAATAACACATACAGACAAATGGAGGATTATTTCATTAGTTTGCATTGAACAAGCGAAGAAGACCATACCTATCGTTAATTGATTAATTTCACTACTTTAATAACTCATTGTAAGTTAATAGCCACTTATTGCCCTCTTTAAAATCCGTTAATATTATACATGTATAGTGTGCTATCTATGGTTTTCATGGGTGAAGAGATAGAAATGGTGCAGTAGTAGTAATAATAACGTGCATAACATGTTTCGTTTCCCGTCACTCTAAGCCGTGTCTATTTTTTAGACCCATTGCATGGCAACATTCCAATTACGTGGAATTTCTATAGAGCGAATTGCTATGGCAGAACAACCAGCACTCTGTATATTAAGAAATTAAAATTACAACGCAATGTGTGTATGACATTATGTACTAAAATCAATATCAGGTCAGCGGTACTAATTTGATAAATGGTATTTGTTGTAAAAATGCTTCCAATATCAATTTTTCCTAAAACATCCCATTTTAGTGGCAAATGTTGTTATTGCTGAAGTTAATTTTTAACTTCAACATTAAAGTTAATTATTACTTAAATACTACTTTGCGGTGACTCAATTCGAGTACATTTACATACAGTAAGGTTTCGATAGCATAGTATGCCTAATTATGTTAAAGTGAAGCGCAATTATTTTGGTCTGCATATGACTATCCAATGCCTTTCACCCTGCATATTATATTAGGATATAACTCGGTATTCCCAGTCGTTGGGGATATCCGATGGACCTCCTTATAGGGACCCCCTTCAGAAAATAAATACATGTGGAAGTGTTTTAAAGACCCCCTTTCCATGAAATATTTAAAACCCGATTAATAATAATATGATAAAATATTGATTTTCTGATTTAGCAAATAACTAAGAGTGCATTTAAAAAACGCAGTTAAAAGTTGCACAATCACATAAATTGAGCCACATTCTCCGTTAAACTGCCAGAGCCAAAATACTCAAATACTAAGACCAAGGGACCCGCCTTGGCCTTGGCCTACGAATTGTTAACCATCTGTACTAATGCCATGGAATGAAGCCAAAGGTCTTTCTGTTCTGTTCTTCATTCATTGTGGTCCTGTAAATTCTTCCAATTGTTATTAATTTCATAAATGTCTGCAAGTTTCAGCTGTTTAAGCTGTCAACTCAAAATACAAAGGGAGTTCCGTAACCTGACCAATCTGACACACTTATGAATTCGGAAACCCTAACGTAATAAACCTGTGCTTTATTCCGTGAAGGGTTTCCGAATTCATGTCAGAAAAAGTGTCAGACAAAATGTGTGAGATGGGTCAGGCCACGGAACTCCCAAATACACCTCTGAAGTTGTTCAGATGAATCTCTGCAGAATGCTGTGTATGTATGGCTAAAACCGCTTTACTTTGAACGAAAATAAAACTATAACCCTAACCCTGACGTCGGTTTCTAGCCTATCTCCCGGGAGGAGCTGAGGAGTGAGGGAAGAGGGGAACAAGAAAAGTCGCAAATTCGGGTGGGATTCGAACCCAGGGCCCTTCGGGCCCGGGATAGCACGCTACGGGCGGTGTCGCTGGCCCGGCCAGCGATTTCGTGCCATATTAGTCTTGGTTGATGACTTCATCGCTACTTTCTGGACTTCGAGAATATGATTTAATTCTCATAACTCTACTTAAGATAATCTGTGGGTTTATAGACGTTACCGTCTATAACTAAGAATTAGAGAATAAAGGTATTGTTTTTAGGCTCTGCCGTGTGTCTATCGTGTCATATCACACGGGCGACAGCATTATTTTGAGTAGAACAACGAGGCGCAGCCGAGTTGTTTTACGCTAAAATAGTGCTGTAGCCCGTGTGATATGACATGATAGACACACGGCAGAGTTAAAAACAATACCTTTATTCTCATTTCTCTAACTTCTCACATAAGAAGCTGTTAGTAACATATTTATAAAATTATGGTAGATTTTATCCAACGAACTACCGGAGTATTTTATATCGACCAGTCCATTGTTACTCTACGAATTCGATTGGCCCGAGCGTGCGTATGCGTATCGCGCCGACGCGTACATGCTGTACCTTGTGATATCGTCTAGGAACCAATGAAATTTGCGTAAACAATCTCAAGTGTTTAAGATTACTGGTTGAAACGAGAACTAGGGGCAAAACATTGATTTTAATTTTGCGTCAACATGTGCGAAAAAGACAAAAAGTTAAGTGTTAATACTATACAATCTCCATCTCTGTGTCAATATAGGTCAACCAGGAAGTCACACAGATATTGTGAAGAGTATCTCATTAGCATTTTATATGGTATGGAAAATATCCCGATCGAGAGAAATTCCGACCAATTAATCTTTCCTATCACGGTGTTTGTGTACTGCAAAAAACTAAAATGTCCCCGAGTAGAACCAGCAGAATTGGGGAAGTCGTTGAAACATTTCTATGAGGAAATTATTTAAGAAATCCACAAACAAGAACAAACTTTTGAATAAGCTTATAATGAGCTCTTTTTGTTATTTAAATTAATTAATATTCATATCCTTTGTTATTCCACGTCATTTGCATAAATTACTATTCATAAACCGCAAACAAAAGATTCCTTAAGGGGAAACAAAAATTCCCCTTAAGTCCATCTTTCGTGAATAACAAAATATAATTTCAATAATAATAAATAAATAATGTTATTTTTTATCATTTATTATCTTGAGATAAATCTCTGAGGTGGGATAGTGGACTACGTTTTAACACCTTTAGTCGTAGTCGGAGAGATATGGTCCAAGTTATGGTCTGACCGTAAAGTTGAGTATATACACAATTTTTTGCTGAACGTGATAGATAAGGGTGTGTAGAATTAGAATCTGCCGGGTGCCACCTTGGCACCCTTGGGCGTTTTGAGAAATCCAAGATGGCGTCGCCATAAATGATAATTATCTATTCAACCCTATATTATCAAACTATGGAGTTAATTATACTATAGGACCCAATGAACAAGTGCATGGTACTTGTAACATTGAGTCATACTTCAAATTCAAAATGGAAGCCAAATCTAATAATTTTAAAATATGCCCTATAACAGCAAATACCTAAAATAAAAATAAACATGAAGTACTTAGATTATGTTGTTAGACACAATAAATGTGTTTCTGATACTTTTAAAGTTGTAACATGACGCCAATCAATATGGCAGCCAAAAACGTGAATATCTTCAAATAATACTTGACACAAATATCTAAATATTACCTTCAAGTATAAATTATTGTGTCAATGAAAGAATTAGAAATGTACCTATGATCATAACCAAGTGATACCAGGTAATACCGATAAATGGGTCAAATTATAAATTGAGTGCAATATATGTGAAAAAATGTTATTCCTATGGTATTCTGACAACTTTGCGCCATATTAGTTTTATTTCGATTTAGGCGCATTTAAAACAAATTGAAATGTATGTTGTACATTGGTTAGGATCAAAGGTACATTTCTAATGTCATAGACACATTGATTTCGATTTGAAGGCTGTAATACTTACAAGTTTGTGTCAATTTTTTTTTTTGAAGATGTTCACGTTTTTGGCTGCCATGTTGATTGACGTCATGTTACAACTTTAAAAGTATCAGAAAAATATTTATTGTGTCTAACAACATAACCTAAGTCATTCATGTCTATTTTTATCGCAGTTATTTGCTGTTATAGGGCATATTTTAAACTTATTGGATTTGGCTTCCATTTGAATTTGAAGTATGACTTAATGTTACAAGTGCCATACACTTGTTCATTGGATTCTATAGTATATCTAGTAACTCCATAGTTTCATAATATAGGGTTGAATAAATAACTATCATTTATGGCGACGCCATCTTTGTTTTCTCAAAACGCCCAAGGATGCCCAGGTGGCACCCGGCAGATTCTTATTCTACACACCCTAATCTATCATTTTCAGCAAAAACAATTGTATATATACGCAACTGTACGGTCACATGAACGTTCTCTCTGACTATCGACTACATTTGTACCGTGAAATCTGTGCTTGAGGCCCAATGGATCTTAACAAAGGCACGGTTCTGAATGAGTTTTCTTTTTTTCTTTTAAGGGAAGTAACGCACTAAGTTTCGGTTTACACATGTGATAATTTATATTGAAACGCTTCTCAAAAGCGACAATGGGTGGCCAAACTTGTTCGAGCTTAGGTTCATTTTTGGCAGCCCTCCATTGTCTTAATTTATGTCTTCATTTATGTGTAAATGGAAAATAAACTGAAACTAATATACAATAAATTAATTACCTAATCGACCCAGAGATTATGTTAGCCAAAGCTTAACGTGTGATCCTCTTTAATTTGGTGTGTATAATTTTAGGATAATTTCTCTTCGAGAAATATATACTTTTATATGGCCTACACCAACAGCTACATATAATAAAACAAAAATGACATCAAAAAAAATAAAATAAAACAAACAAAAACAAATATCACAATATTGTCACATGTGTATCATTCGAAAAACATATTAGACATTTCAAACAGAGTTTCGGTTTACACATGTGATAATCTATGTTCAAACGCATCCCAAAAACGACAATATACAATAACTTAATTATCTAATCGACCCAGGAGTGCAATGGTTTTGGGGTGTATAATAATTATAATAGGGCTGTTTTGATATTAGAGTGTATCGGTGCGCATGGCTACAGAGCGCATAGCTCTGTAG